>VIAB01010060.1:70740-83011 GCA_009801035.1 Oophaga pumilio | reverse complement strand
GCGATCTCGCTAGCGATCTCGCTATGTGAGACTGGGCCCTTAGTTGCCCTCTCACCTGTTGCTGACTGTGCTTAGTTTCCCTCTGACCTTACTCATTGTTGCTAATTGTCCTCTGACCTCTTAATTGCTGTTTTTAGTCACCCTTTTACCTCTTGATGACTTTTCTTAGTCATCCTATCACTTCTTGCCAATTCGCTTTCGCTATTCTCGCCATCTCACAACTTCCTGACTTTGGTTGGTCGTACTCGTACATCTTGCTGACTTTCGTTGGTCACACTCATATATCTTGCTAACTGTTCTTAGTTGCCCTCTCACATCTTGCTGACTCTTCTTAGTCATCTTCTCACATCTTGCTGTCTGTTCTTAGCCAACTTTTCACCAATTGCAGTCTGTTCTTAGTCGCCCTCTCACCTCTTGCTACCTGTTCTTAGTCGCTCTTTCACCTCTTGATGATTGTTCTTAGTCACCCTCTCACATCTTGCAGACTGTTCTTAATCACTCTCTCACCTCTTGCTGACTGTTTTTAGTCACCCTTTCACCTCTTGCTGCCTGTTCTTAGTCGCTCTTTAACCTCTTGCTGATTGTTCTTAGTCGTCTTCTCACATCTTGCTGTCTGTTCTTAGTCCCCTTCTCACCTCTTGCTGCCTATTCTTAGTCGCTCTTTCAACCCTTGCTGACTGTTCTTAGTCACCCTCTCACATCTTGCAGGCTGTTCTTCGTTGCCCTCTCACCTCTTGCTGACTGTTTTTAGTCACCCTCTCGCCTCTTGTTGCTTGTTCTTTGTCTCTTTCACATCTTGCTGATTGTTCTTAGTCGCCTTCTCACATCTTCCTGACTGTTCTTAGTCACCCTCTCACATCTTGCTGACTGTTCTCAGTTGCCCTCTCACCTCCTGCTGCCTTTTCTTAGTCGCTCTTTCACCTCTTGCTGACTGTTCTTAATCACCCTTTCAGCTTTTGATGACTTTTCTTAGTTGCCCTCTGACCTCTAGATGATGTTTCATATTCGACCTCTCACCTCTTGCTGACTGTTCTTAGTTGCCATATCACTACTTGCCAGTTCTTTTTTGTCATTCTCTGACCTCTTGCTGACTCTTATTAGTCGAACACTAAACTCTTGTTGACTGTTCTTAGTTTCCCTCTTACATCTTGCTGATTGTTCTTCATCGCCCTCTTACTTCCAGCTGACTCTTCTTAGTCGTCCTCTCATCTTTTGCTGACTGTTCTTAAATGCCCTCTAACCTCTTGCTGACTTTCGTTGGTCACTGTAACAACCCTGCTGGCATCACTGCATGGCCTCCCATACCTCACACACCTGCTTGCTCACTGCTCCAGGTCTTGCTGTGATTTCTGTCTGCTGCCAGCTCCAGGCTCTGTATCTCTGGCTTTCTATCTGTGCTCTGCATCTCTCCTGGCTGTGTCCATAAGGGGGCGGCAACAGAACTCTCTGATTCTTATGGAGTCAGGGTGCACCTGACTGACCAATTACCATTAGTCCTCTAGTATTTAAGGGGTGTGGTGGGTTCCCCGGGCTTGGGTTTCTGGTAACTATGCCTTTATTTGTTGTATTTTACTTTGCACGTTTTTTCCTGCATATGGTTACTTCTGTGCACTCATTATGTGTGCTTTCATAAGGTATATAGAGTCATCTACTGTAGCTGTGAACATGCATACCTGAATTTACTTTGACCCTAATTGGGTTTAAATTTGACCTTTGCAGCCTCTTTGTGGCGCTTTATGGTATTCCTTATGGGTTATGCATGTTCCTCCTTGCAGATATACGACCTTGTATTATGTATGCATTATATGTGATTTTCGTTCGTATATATGTGGCCATTTCCTGCATTTATATACATACCTATTTTGATTCTACCTCGATCCCATTTGGGTTCATTTCAAATCATTAGCCACTTTTAGGCATTGATTGTATTCTATGTATAGTCTATTTCAATCATATTTGCAGTTATATGGCCCGTATTTGTGCATAATGGTATAAAACTGCTTAGTATATTGTGCCTGGGTTACCCACCTTTTTCTGTGTCTTGTGGTATGTGCCATGTTTTTATGATGTTCATTCAATAAAATTTATACTTTTTTATTAGTTTGGTCTCATGTAAAGCTTCTTTTTTGTTTTTTTATTCATGTGTTTTTGCTTTATGACCTATATATGGGATTTATTTATAGGTGTACTTACCTCTAGTATTTAAGGCAGCTCCACTCTGTGGATCTTGCCTGTGCAATGTGTTAACTCAGTTAGTGTCTAGCTGCTGAGCTGCCAGGTCTTGCTTTGTGTTCCTCCACCTTGGAGGCTTCACTCCTAGCTTTGCCTTGTACCTGTTTGTCCGCCCTCCAGGAGGCAGAATATCCTGGTCCCGGTGTCTTTGTCCCTGTACCTTGTCTTGTGTCATTACCTTGTCTGAACTCTGTCCTACCTTTGTCTCTTGGTCCCCTTGTCTGTGGTTTCTTCCCTGCTGTGTCTTGCCTTGTGGCCTCTCTGTATCTCTCTCTGCCTCTTGTCCGCACTCTTGCGGTTCCACTCTGCTTTGCTACTGCAGCTGCAGCAGTCTCTTGCAGCAGCTCCTCTCTGCATATCTTGCGCTTCTGCTCTGCTTCACTACTGCAGCTGCAACAATCTCTTGCTGCGGCTCTTCTTCGCATATCTTGCTGCGGCTCTTCTTCGCATATCTTGCAGTTCCGCTCTGCTTCACTACTGCAGTTGCAGCAATCTCTTGCTGCAGCTCCTCTCCGCATATCTTGCAGTTCCGCTCTGCTTCGCTCCTGTAGCTGCAGCAATCTCTTGCTGCAGCTCCTCTCCGTATATCTTGCAGTTTTGCTCTGCTTTGCTCCCGCCTGTGCAGTATCTCTTGCGGCTCTTCAGCCCTTCTCCGCAGCCTTGCGGTTCTTCTCCTGTGTGAACAGGTCTCTACCTGTTCCTCCATACTCCATTCCTTTCTATAACCCTCTCGCCTGTTGCTGCTTGTTCTTTGTCGCTCTTTCACTTCTTGCTGACTGTTCAAAGTCGACCTCCACATCTTGCTGACTGTTCTTCGTCGCCCTCTCACCTCTTGCTGACACTTCTTAGTCACCCTCTCACCTCATGCTGACTGTTCTTAGTTGCCCTCACACCTCTTGCTGACTTTCATTGGTCGCACTCTTATATGTTGCTGACTGTTCTTAGTCGCCCTCTCACATCTTGCTGCCTTTCTTTAGTTGCCCTCTCATATCTTGCTGAGTACTCTTAGTTGCCCTTTCACATCTTGCTCACTGTTCTTTGTCACCCTCTCACATCTTGCAGACTTTTCTTAGTCGCCCTCTCACCTCTTGCTGACTGTTCTTAATCACCATCTCACCTCTTGCTAACTTTCGTTGTTCGCACTCTTACATCTTGCTGACTGTTCTTAGTCGCCCTCTCACATCTTGCTGCATTTCATTGGTTGCACTCTTACATGTTGCTGACTGTACTTAGTCACCTTCTCATATCTTGCTGACTGTTCTAAGTTGCCTTCTCACATTTTGTTGACTGTTCTTAGCAGCCCTCTCACCACTTGCTGCCTTTTCTTAGTTGCTCTTTCACCTCTTGCTGACAGTTCTTAGTTGCCCTCTCATATTTTGCCAACTGTTCTTCGTCTCTCTCTCACCTTTTGCTGACTTTTCTTAGTTACCCTCTCACCTCTTGCTGACTTTCGTTGGTCGCACTCTTACATGTTGCTGACTGTTCTTAGTTGCTCTCTCACATCTTGCTGATTGTTCTTAGCCACCCTCTCACCTCTTGCTGACTTTCGTTGGTCGCACTCTTACATGTTGCTGACTGTTCTTAGTCGCCCTCTCACATCTTGCTGACTGTTCTTTATTGCCTTCTGACCTCTTGCTGACTGTTCTTAGTCGCCCTCTCACACTTTGCTGCCTGTCATTAGTCACCCTCTCACATCTTGCTTGACTGTCCTTAGTCGCCCTCTCACCTATTGCTGACTGTTCTTAGTCGCCTTCTCACATCTTGCTTACAGTTCTTCGTTGTCCTCTCTCATCTTGCTTACTGTTCTTAGTGGCCCTCTCACATCTTTCTGACTGTTCTTAGTGGCCCTCTCACATCTTGCTGACTGTTCTTAGTCGCACTCTCAACTCTTGCTGTGTTTCCTTAGTCGTCCTTTCACCTCTTGCTGACTGTTCTTTGTGGCCCTCTCACATATTGCTGTCTATTCTTAGTAGCCCTTTCTTAGTTGAATTGAATACCACCCTCAAGATGAATGACACTGACCCGATATGAATAACACCATCTTCAAGATGAAAGACACCATCCCCAAGATGAATGACACAACCTTCAAGATGATGGACACTACACGTGAAATGAATGGCACCACCCTTGAGATAAATGACACCCCCTTGATATGAATGACACCCCCCTTGAGATGAATTACAGCCCCCTTGAGATGACGGACACAGTACCTGAAAGGAATGACACCACCCCAAGATGAATGACACCACCATGAGATGAATGACACCCCTTCGAGATGTCGAACACCACACCTGAAATGAATGACACAAACCTTGAGATGTCACACACCGTTCTGGAAATTAATGTCACCACCTTCAAGATGAATGTCACCTGTTGTGAGCACTTTTAATCTGACTTCTGAGTTTGGGCTCGCTCTGGTGGTTACTGCTGGTATTGAAGCTGCCCTGGCTAACAGAAATCTATCACCTGAGGGGGGTGATTGGAAATCAGGTGTTACTGACTGGGGAGATTTAAGTGAGCAGCCTTCCCATGATTCTTGCCGGTGATTTGTTTTCTTCCTGAGCCATTTGGAAGTCTGCTTGCTCCCTGCTGTGTCCTGCATCTTTCAGATAAGTTATTTTGCTGTTTATTTCTGTGGCATTTGTTACCTTTTGCTTTTCTCAGTTTTCTACCTTGCTGGAGTTAGTTCAGCCAGGTACCCTGCGGGGGCCCGTGCAGGACTCTGTTTCTCATTTGGGACAGCTTATGTATTTCTAGTTCCCTGTTAGTTCAGTATCTGTTGATTTGCGTCCAGTCCACACCAGTTCTGATTTAGCGGGGTAGAGGTTGTGTGGCCTCAGTATTTTTGCATATCAGACGTGTTGGAATTTTTCTTAGGGTTTTTGCTGGATTGCAGACAGTGTCCTTTTCTGTCCTGTTCTATCTAGACAGTTTGTCCTCCAGCATTTGCTTACTCTATTTTCTGCCTGTGTTTTGTACTTCATCTGTCTCACCGCCAATATATGTTTGGGGTCTATCTATTCCTTTGGGGCTCTACTCCAGGGCAGTTAGTTTTCCCCTTTCTCTCTTTAGGCTTGGTTGACTCTTTGGCTGTGTCGAGGCGTCTAGGGCATCGTAGGTACGTCCCACGGCTAATTCTAGTTGTGTTGTCAGTTTAGGGGTCTGCAATCCGCTAAGTTACCAACCTCTCTGGGCGTCTGGTTTCCTAGCCTATTTTTGCTATTGTCCTCCTCGGTTACCGAATCATAACAGTCACCACCTTCAAGATGAATGACACCACCTTCGAGATGAATAACACCACCCTCAAGATGAATGACGCCACCTTTGAGATGAATGACACCACCCTCATTCCACCAACGACAACATCTGCAAGGAGTTTGTATGTTCTCCCCGTGTTTGTGTGGGTTTCCTCCAGGCACTCTGTTTTCCTCCCACATTCCAAAGACATACTGATATGGAATTTAGATTGTGAGCCCCTTCGGGGACAGCGATGATAATGTGTGCAAACTGTAAAGTGCTACGGAATAAGTTAGCGCTATATAAAAATAAAGATTATTATTAAGATGAATGACACCACCCCAAGATTAATTACACCACCCTGAGATGAATGACATCACCCTCGAGATGACAGACACCGCCCCTGAGATGAACTACACCACCTACGAGATGACAAATACTACCCCTGAGGTGAAGTACACCACCTGTAAGGTAAGTGACACCGCACTCGAGATGAAGGACACTGCCCCGAATATGAATCACACCACCCTTGAGATGAATGACACCAGCCGCAAGATGATAGACTTTGTTCCTAAACTGTAAAGAGCTGCAGAATATGTTGGCGCTATATAAATAAAGATTATTATTATTCCTAAGATGAATGACACAACCCTTGAAATGACGAATAGTGCCCATATGAGGAATGACGCAATCCTCGAGGTGCTGGATACCGCATCTGAGATGAATGACACCACCTTTGTGGTGCTGCACACCACCGCATAGAAAATATACTGCCCTCCGGGATTACTGTATATTCACTGCATCTGAGATGTTGATTTGCAAAATCTAATGTGCATAATTTAGAGCCTAAATATACAAATTTTCTCTTCAGAGGGGAAGAGACTAGAACTCTAGTGCCACCTATTGGAAGTTGCAATCCTATAAGTCACTATATAGACACTTTAACGAGCCTTGTCACATGACTTAGGAGAAAAGCCAAACCAGAATCTCAGTTTGCAGACATGTTTCGGGGTGTTGCCCTTCATCAGTGCAAAGTGTGAGATCTGATTTGGCTGTATGAGAGGCTTAAGGCTGGGATCTAAGGGGTGACGTTTCCCCTTGTGGAGAGTGAGATGCCGGGAGCCAGAACAGCAGAAAGTGTCATTCGGTATTGACTTCACGCTGGACTATGACACATAGCCGAATCCCATTTTTTAGAGGCACCAGATCTGATTCATCTCCCTTTTCTTTGGCTGCGGGTGAAGAGGAAGCAAATATCACATTCATGAGGAAGTCCAGAGCGCCCCATCACTGACTTCGCTGACACTTCTGCTTTCTGTATGTTGTCAGGCTTCTGTTCAACCAGATGCACAACTTCTTCGATCAACGCCATTAGGTCCAGACGACAAGGTAAGGGCTACTTCTCTGTGGGTCCCTTGTCCACACCATCAGAAGGGCTTGTTGGAGGTCAAGACCCCCTTGGATCCCTGCTGAAACCGTCATCCCCTCTTCTTGTTCCTCTATATTAGGGAGCAGCTGATTAGCGGTGCCGGTGAGGGAAAAGGCTCCATAAAAACATGTGGGTCTTATTCATCAAAGCTTTCACTACAGAATTCTGTCATGAAAGCTTTGAAAAGTCAAAACTTAGTGTTCGCCAAAGGTTGCATGATTTTGGTGCGTTTCATGCCAGTTACTGCCTGCAGTACGGGGCAGATGGCTCCACAGCTCATCTAATGCTTAGGTGTGACTGTCCGTACCCCAGAAAGCTCAGCAACTGGCTCTAGTGAGGTTCATCGCGCAGCGCGGAGGGGCATGCCACCAGTGAGGTTCCAGGAGCCATGTTGAGGGGCACGCCACCACTGAGGTTCCTGGTGCAGCGAGGAGGGGCATGCCACCAGTGAGGTTCCTGGTGCAGCGCGAAGGGGCATGCCACCAGTGAGATTCTGGAGCCGCGTGGAGGGGCACACCACCAATGAGGTTCCTAGTGCAGCGTGGAGGGGCACGCCACCAGTGAGGTTCCTAGTGCAGCGTGGCGGGGATGTGCCAATAGTGAGGTTCCTGGCGCAGCGTGGCGAGGAATGCCACCAGTGACGTTCATGGTGCAGCACGGAGGGGGCATGCCACCAGTGCGACCAGTGAGGTTCCTTGTGCAGAGCGGAGTCACATGCCACCAGTGAGGTTCCTGGGGCAGCATGGAGGGGGACACCACCGATGAGGTTCCTGGTGCAGCATGGAGGGGTACCCTACCGGTGAGGTTGCTGGTGCAGCACAGAGGAGCATGCCACCAGTGAGGTTCCTGGTGCAGCGCGGAGAGCCACAATACCAGTGAGGTTCTTGTCACAGTGCGGAGGGGCACACGACTGATGAGGTTCCTGGTGCAGCGCGGAGGGGTCACACCACCAGTGAGGTTCCTGGCGCAGTGTGGAGGGGTCACACCACCAGTGAGGTTCCTGGCGCAGTGTGGAGGGGCATGCCACTGGTGAGATAATCCTGATTCATGCAGAGGCATGCTATCATAAATCAGCAGTGTCTAACTCCAGCGCAGACCCTAATCAAAGCGGGCAAGAACTATGCCAGTCTTGAGGAGTCGGGTCTATAGACTTTCTATATGTGGTCTCTGAAGCACAACGGGCATGGATAGGAAACCAGGTAGGGAAGAACGCAGAAATGTTGATAATGAACCCATCATGATAATGCCTAGCTTACAGGGGAAAAGAGAACACTACCACCGAGAAACTCTTCTCTGTAGCATGCAGAATACTGACTTGTGTGTGTCTAGTCTGTCCAGTACATGTGTGTTTAATGTGTGCTGTGCTGTACATGTGTATTAAGTGTGTATGGATTGTGTTTGCTGTGAATTTGTGTCTGGTGTGTATGTGCACTGTGCAAGTGTGTGTATTGTGTATGTGTGCTGTGCATGTGCATATGAGTGCATGTGTGTCTAATGTGTGTGTAGTGTGTGCTGTGATTTGCATGTGTATGTGTGTGTGTGTTGTACTGTGTGTGAAGTGTGTGTCTATGTGTGTGTGCTATGCATGTGTGTCTAATGTGTGTGTTTGCTCTGCATGTGTGTAGTGTGTGTGTAGTGCATGTCTGTCTAATGTGTGTGCTGTGCATGTGTGTCTAGTGTGTGTTTGCTGTGCATTTGTTTAGTGTGTGTAGTGTGTTTACGTGTGCTGTGCATGTTGTTTGGTGTAGTGTGTTGTGCATGTGTGTCTAGTGTGTGTAGATTGTATGTGAAGTTAATGCTATGTGTGTGTAGTGTGTGCTGTGCATGCATATCTAATGTGTGTGCAGTTTGTGTGCTGTGCATGTGTGCACAACACACACTACACATACACTACACATCCATACTAGACACACATGCACAGCACACATTAGACACTGTGTGCACTGTGAATATGTGTCTATGAGAGGCGTATGATATGTGTCTAGTGTGTTCTGTGCATGTGTATCGTGTGTGTGTGTGTGAACTGTGTGTCTAGTGTGTGTCTAGTAAGTGATTGGTGTGTAAGTAATGTGTATGTTGCATTTATCTAATATCTGACTTGTGCCTAGTGTGTGCTGTGCATGTGTTCTTAGTATTTGCTGGTGTGTATGTGGCGTATATTGTGTGACTGGTGTGTATGTGGCATGTATTGTGTGTTTAGTGTGTGACTGGTGTGTATGTGGTGTATATTGTGTGACTGATGTGTTTGTGGCATATATTGTGTGTCTAGTGTGTGACAGGTGTGTATGTGGTGCATGTTTAGTGTGTGTCCTGTGTGTGCTGTGCATGTGTATCTATTGTGTACCTGGTGTGTATGTGATGTGTGTGCTGTGCATGTGTGTCTAGTGTGTGACTGATGTGTGTGTGCTGTGCATGTGTGCCTAGTGTGTGACTGGCGTGTATTTGGGGTGTGTGTGCTGTGTATGTGTGTCTAGTGTGTGACTGGTGTGTATGTGGTGTGTGTGCTGTGCATGTGTGTCCAGTGTGTGACTACTGGTGTGTATGTGGGGTGTGTGTGATGTGCATGTGTGTCTAGTGTGTGACTGGTGTGTATGTGGGGTGTGTGTGATGTGCATGTGTGTCTAGTGTGTGACTGGTGTGTATGTGGTGTGTGTGCTGTGCATGTGTGTCTTAGTGTGTGACTGGTGTGTATGTGGTGTGTGTGCTGTGCATGTGTGTCTAGTGTGTGACTGGTGTGTATGTGGTGTGTGTGCTGTGCATGTGTGTCTAGTGTGTGACTGGTGTGTATGTGGTGTGTGTGCTGTGCATGTGTCTAGTGTGTGACTGGTATGTGGTGTTTGTGTGCTGTGCATGTGTGTCTAGTGTGTGTATGTGGTGTCTGTCTGTGTCTGTGTGTCTATTGTGTGACTGGTGTGTATGCTGTGCATGTGTGTCATGTGTGTGACTGGTGTGTATGTGGTGTTTGTGCGCTGTGCATGTGTGTCTAGTGTGTGCATGTGATGTGTGTCTGTCTGTCTACTGTGTGACTGGTGTGTATGTGGTGTATATTGTATGTTGTCACAGGGTCACTGGTGCTGCATGTGAGTGGAGATTGCTTTCTTCCGTGATGTGAAAACCATAAGTTTCTCCCCAGCATGCTATGTGCTGAAGAGGTTAACCAGTCATTACAAGGGTCCAGTTTTTAGTGCGTAGGTGAGAGATGGGCGGAACGCCTACGCACCTTGTGGAAGCAGGATGAGTGGGGGACCCGGCAGTTAGGGGTATGAAGATGGACACACACACAAGTCACTTTGGTACCTTTACTGAAGATGTTGCAGGCACTTCCCGGAACACTGTAGGGTGAAGGGTGCACATCCAGATTCTCCGCTGAGTAGGTGTGTGGCCTCCTGTTCCTTGCCTTATTGTAATAAAGTCCTGGCCTTCATGAAGCTGGGCCTAACTTAGTCTCCGTCCTGCACCTGGCTGACCTTGTGGTTGGACCTTCTCTTTTTAAGTACACAGTCACTGCTTGCAGGTACCTACTTGCCGGACTCCGTCCTCCTGGCCCTATTAGGTATCAGCTCTGTGGTGCTCCTGGTACCTGTAGTCCTCCAGGTTCTCCGGTGGTCTCCTACTGGGTCGTGGAGATCCCTGTAGGCTCGGACCCGGCGTCCGGTTTATACTTGCTGGGGTGAGCTCCTCTGCCCCTTTTACTACTCTTTTCCACTTGCCTTCGGCCTACTCAGGCCCTCACACGATTACACACACTGGCAGTTGGTGGGCTGCCTCTTTGCCGCTGTCAGAGCGTCGGCACGCTCCTGGCTCTCGACTTGAGCTATGGAGTACCTTGCTGCAAACTCCACTCGTCTGCTCTGTCTGCAGACTACTCACTTGTCTCAGCTCTGACTAGACTGGAATGGATTAGACTCCACTCTACTAGACTCCACTCTATTGAACTGAACTGCACTGCACTGCAGACTTCAGCTCCAGCTCTGCTGAGCTGCACTACTTTGCTCCACTGAGCTCTGCAGAGTGTTCTCTCTGGCTTCCTGCCTTCACCCTCCTTTTATATGCCTATACAGCTCCCTCTGGTGGTCTTAGGGATGGGTGAAGGTGTGTATATGATTGAGGACCTCTAGTGGTTAAATCTTTTAGTGCACCCTTCCAGGAGATGTGGAAATCCTAGCACAGCTGGGCTCCACATTCCCCCCATTCAGAACTCCCGGGCTGAAAGACATTTTTCAAAACAAAACATTAAACAACATATCAACTATATCTTCCCTTTACGGGGGTAAGGCACTCTTGAACTGTTGCAGGAAATAAATAACTATATATATATACAATAACAATTAGGGTATGAGCAATCTGAAAAGTCCTAGTCTCTTTTGGAAAAGATTGCTCTGAGGTGTAATGGGAAAAACAAGTAAAATAATGTCCATTTCACTTGAATTGCAATCAAACGGAAAAACAAATTAGTAAGGCACAATAGCAATAATAATACATTTTATATTTATATACAATGGCTCTAGATTAACTTTATACATCTGCCAAGGGTCGAACTAGTCTCTAAACCTAGCAGGGATTTGTCCTTTTGTGCTACGTTCTGACCTGCGTGGTGCAGTGACCTGTGAGGTAGCGGTTTCTCTGTTTGTTCTGCGTGAGAGTGAATTATAGAGTTGCCTTAACCTCTCTACAGGACTGGCAAGTATACCATGTACTGGGCATTTGGCTCAACTTCTGCAGGGGATTCTTCCTGAGGTTCTTCCTCAATAGATTCTACTTCTTGGGATTCTGCTTGGGCAGGTTCCTCTGGAACTAACTCTACTGCGGCAACTGGCTCAACTTGCTGTAGTGGTTCTTCTGGTTGTTGGTAGAATTGGAGCACAGGGATGATAACGGCTTCTCCGATTCTAGGCCAATCCGCTGGAAAATCTCCTAATTCCGTATGTATTACCTTTTCTTCAGGTTCCTCCGAAGGGATGAAAGGCACTTCTTCTTGGGGCTTTAGCAGATCTGGACACAACTTTAGGTGATCTCTGGATACAGTTGTGGTCGTTCTTCCTCCATCTTTACTGATTAGACATGTCTCCTGGTTATCAAACCTTGAATTCAACACAGTGTAGGGCTCTTTTTCCCATTGATCATCGAGTTTGTGCATCCTTCTCTTTCTTTTTAGTACAACTTCTCCAGGTTTGAAAGGTTCTGCTGGTGCACACTTATTGTAGCGTGTCTCTTGTTTATCTCTTACTCTAGTGAGACTGTCTTCACAACAGGCCTGTACTTTTCTATACTGCTCCTGTCTGGTCGTATCCCAATCTTCAGTAGTCGCATCCGCTTCTGGTTCTACAATTCCAAGTTCTAGATCCATGGGCAGCTTTCCTGGTCTTGCCCGCA
>VIAB01010059.1:0-20333 GCA_009801035.1 Oophaga pumilio | reverse complement strand
CCCCGGAGAAAATGCGACTCTGGGGGGCGCTATTCACTTTTTCCTATTCTGAGACATGTGAGTAAAAGGTTGTCACACTGGAAGTACATGGAGAAGCAGTGATCTTTTATATGTTCCCATGTAACAAAGCCTTTCGAGCCAGCGTCCTTCATTCAGAAGTCAGGAAAAGCAGAGTGGACCTCCTGAAATACGGGGTGGTAATGTAAGAGATATTACCACACAGTAGACCCCGTTACAATGAGTGCCTCCACTATTCTGTGCGTATTAGTGTATTGGTAGGACACTACTACAGAGAGGGACATATTCTGATTACTCTGCAAAAAAGCCAATGTGTGTACTCTGCAACCCATATCTGTGGGAGTACAGTGGGTGTGTTTTCTGCACCCTCCACCTGTCAGACAACTGTGTCTTTAAGCTGCTGTGTGTACTCTGCCCTCCCACATATGGGAGTACTGTGCCTTAACTGCTGTGTGAACTTTGCACCTCCCACCTGTGGGAATACTGTCCTCTTAAGTCGGGTCTATTAATGACATCTCTGACCCTCTAATGTTGCTGGTAAAAAGTGCCAATAATTCTGGTAATCTCATTTGATGTATCATCTGTTGCTCTCCATTTTTGTAATAGGGATTGTCTATCTTTCTGCTCAGCACATTTACAGGCCTGATCCAGAATATGACCTGAATATCCCTTTTCTTTGAATCTACCATACATATCCATAGCCTGACCTTTGAACATCCTAATATTGGAACAGTTTCTCCTTAGTCTGTAAAACTGGTCTTTGAGGATACCTTTCCTCAAAGGGGTTGGATGATGGCTACTCCAATGTAGGAGACTGTTTGTACTTGTAGGTTTTTGGTATATATTTGTAGTTAGATTACTACTGGATTCTTTTTTAATGATGATATCAAGGAATGGTAGTTCATCCTTGTGAAGATCCGAGGTGAAACCCAGGCCAATATTGTTCATATTTAATTCTATGACAAACTCATTCAACTGATCCCCTGTTACTGTTCAGATTTCGGAGAAGAGTGGGTGTATAACAATTTTTTGAATGTAAATATTCTGAAAGTGTACTTCATAAAGGGTTTGCAGAAAGTACAAAGCCAGACAAAAATTATGAGGAGGTTCATCCTTAGACCCCTGAAAGGCAACAACTGGTGGACCTTATTAAAATATTTTAAAAGTACTGGTAAAGTGCTACTAAAGTCTCCTAAAGGCTCACAAAGTCAGGAAAAAATATAATCAGGGTAATACAGCAATCCTCTTCAGGTGTTCGCTTCTTCTCCTTCCTCTTGAGGCTGGGGAGACTGCTTCCACTTGCTTCCTGAAGCCCGATTACCAGGTATCTGGGCTGTAAGTGACCTGGATTCAAGTAATGCCAGAGCCTCCAACATATAGAAATGGGCAATAGCCCCCTGCATCGTCTGCACTAACAGCTGCTCACGCATAAAAAGTGGGGAACCCCAAGGAGCCTCTCCCAGGCCCATTCATTTCTCAAAAAGGGTTCATCATGCTCCCTTTCTTCTGGGATCACACCCATTGGAAACCAGTGATGTTGCCCCTCCATTTTGAGGAACTTGACTCTAGTTCCAGCCATCAGCTCTTGCAAACTTCAAGGCAAATGTTCTGTCTCAACTGCCCGACGGTTGAATGAAATGTGATCACTGGTCACAAACTTTTCAATGGACTACCTTCTTCACTGACGGTCATAAGTAACTAGCACGCCCCAGAATGAAAACTCTCAGTACCTTATTGCTGGGGGCCCGATAACATTTGTCCAGACCTGGTCCTGGCTTGACTCCCTGACTCTTCCAACCGGCCAAGGCATCGCAGTCTTCAGTAAAGAATGCGGCCTAGGTTCGGGCTTTGGTGATGTCAGGGATATCGCCTGGATCAGGAACACAGGCTCCTGCCACCTCTGCTGTTGCAGCAGCTCCCTCTGGCTCCAGTATCCCTCTGGCCACTCCCTTCGCAGTCTCACATCCTTCAGCCATCTTTGTCATCCACTAAGCATGGTACACTGTTTGCATGACTAATTGGATATTTTTGGAGTGCTATGAATCACAGAAATGTACCCCAGACCATGTAATACTGTATGGCTGAGAAATGTAACCCTACAAAATATTTAAACTCTTTTTTCATTTTTATAGATCAGAGGTGTTAGGGTTGGCAGATTGCACTAAATAAAAATATAAATAAAGTGCAATCGCAACCCGGCGTCCAACTTGCAGAAACTGAAACGTTGCTAGTGAGAGCAATGACGAAAACAAACAGCGAATGTTTTTAAGAAGTGAAAACCAGAGTTGATGCTGAGGTTCAGCTACATCCACCATGTCCAACCACAATTCTAGTTCTCTTACAGATTTATTGGAATATTAGATATAAATAGTACATAAAATCATTTTTATTTTTGTTGGAGACATATAAACACATTTAGTATAATAATAGTTTAATAATGTTCCTTTTATAATTTAATCACTTGGCAAATTTTTCTTTAGTTATGTGGCATTTCACTTTATAATTAGAGAATTCTGCCACATATTTACACAATCACAGACTGATGGGGCTGTGTTAGCCATGTATTAATGCTAAAACTCTGTTGCATTAGCCTGGATAACTTCCATCCTAGATACTTAATACCTTAGTCTTAGTATGAAGTCAGACATTCATATAAATCGGATCAAGCCAGACAACAATGCTCGGACTGACAGCAGTTCTCCCTACCCAAGCGTGACAATTACATCAAAATATGTGAAGACATGCATTATTGAGACAGCCGCCATCCAGTCCATGCATTGCGGTCTGGACTCGGTCCGATTTATGCATACATCTAACTTTTGCACATATACTGTAGTCAGTAATAGCAGTGACACATAAGTGATAAAACAGAGGCAGGTTATTCCTCTTTGTACCTTACTGGCACCCTTGTGATACCGTCAAGAAATGTTCACAAGTTTCTTGGCTGCCAGGGACTTAATTGGAGCACCAGGTATTACACCTTAGCACTGTCAGCAGCAGGATTCAACAGCATTTCAGTAAGTTTACACTAATGGGTATGCAATACAATGGTATTTTAGTGCATTATAGTGTAGTAAAAATAGCTGAGAAGAAAAAATACAAAACATTTTTTCTGAAATCATTTATTCTGTCAAATAATATAAAAACAATAACAAGCACATGCAATCTGTTTAGCTGCAACAATAACAATCCACTACATACAACTATTCTACTTATTATTCCTCATGGTAAATATCATTATCTTTTATTTATCTCTTTCCTAAAAATGGAATAAAAAGTGAATAAAAAGTGTGAAGCCCCATATTCTTCTACATCTTACTAAAACAAACTCAGCTTAACCTCTTAGTGACCAAGCCAATTTTGACCTTAATGACCAAGCCAATTTTTACAATACTGACCACTGTCACTTTATGAAATTATAACTCTGGAATGCCTCAACAGATACTATTGATTCTGAGAAGTTTTTTTTAGTGACATATTGTACTTCATGATAATGGTAAAATTTATTCGATATGACTTGGGTTTATTTCTGAAAAAAATAGAAATTTGGCAAAAATTTTGAAAATTTTTCATTTTCAAACTTTTAATTTTTAGGCACTTAAATCAGAGAATTATGTCACAAACAATAGTTCATAAATAACATTTCCCACATGTCAGCTTTACTTCAGCACAATTTTGGAAACTTTCTCTGCTAGGACGTAAAAAGGGTTAAAAGTTTACCAGCAATTTCTCATTTTTCCCACTAAATTTACAAAACCATCTTTTTAGTTATCACATCACATTTGAAGTGACTTTGAGTGGCCAATATGACAGAAAATGACCAAAAAAAAACACCATTCTAAAAACTGTACCCCTCAAGATGCTAAAAACCATATTTAAGAAGTTTATTAACCCTTCAGGTTCTTCACAAAAACTGAAGCAACGTAGAAGTAAAAGATTAACATTTACGCTTTCACAAAAAAAATTTACTTCAGACCCAAACTTTTTCATTTTATAAGGGTAACAGGAAAAATGGATCCCAAAATTTGTTGTGCAATTTCTCCTGAGTACACTGATACCCCGTATGTGGTGGAAATGCAATGTTTTGGAGCATGGCAGGGCTCTGAAGTGAGGGAGCACCGTTTGATTTTTTGATTGCAAAATTGACTGGAATCGAAGGCGGGCACCCCCTTATGTTCCTAAACAGTGGAAACTCCCCATTTTGGAAACCACACTCAAATATTTTATCCACGAGTATAGAGAGCATTTTGAACCCACACGTATGACACAGAATTTGATAACATTAGGTCGTCATGCTGAATATGTCATCACTAGTGTTGAGCGCATGTGATAGCTACTCCAGTTTGCATCTGGTGCTCAGCTTTGCACCAAATATCATGGGTGCTCGAGTGACATGCATGAGTCCCTGCCCCTCATGTTTCATGGCTGCTAGACACCCTCAAAAAATCATGCTGGGATCTGCAATACTCTGCATACCCGAGCACTCAATGCAAACTCGAATAGTGAGCACTTGCCCTCAACACTAGCCATCATATTGTCATTTTTTTCTTTAACTTTTGAAAAAAAAAACTATTTTAATTCCATCCCTAACAAACCCCTAAACACAACCCTAAGCCCAACACACTTTTAACCTCCACCCTAACCCCAACCCTAACCCTAACACAACTCCAACTCTAACCCCAATACAACCCTAACCCTAACAGAACCCTAACCATAGCACAACCCTAACCCAACCCTAACTTTAACACAACCCTAACCCCAACGTTAACACAACCCCAACCATAACACAACTCCAACCCTAACCCAACCCTAAATACAACCCTAACCCTAGCAATAGCACAACCCTAACCCCAACCCTAACACAACCCTAACCACAGCCATAATCCTAACCCTAACGCTAACCCTAACTCTAACTGCAAAGAATCGAAAAATTTTAAAAAAATTATTCTAGAATTTTTATCTAAGGGAGACACAAAGGAGAGTAGATTTACTATATTTTTTTAAATTGATCCCTGTGATAGGATCTATCGAAAGGAACCAATAGGAAAAATTTCCTTTTGTTGTCAGGTACCAGCCGACAAATCTTCATGGGCGTACTGGGCATGCGCCTGACATTTTCTTTCAGGAAAATGATGCGGAGGGCTGTGGGATGGAGCAAGAGGACTTGTTGATTGTTGGGGTAGGGGCCTTGGGGGATCCCACTTCTCTCTTATGATAGATCATATCAGAGGAGAGAGAAATGAATTGTAATCATATCAGAAGAGAGAAATGAATTGTAAATCTGACTTTTTATTTATTTTTGTGATCGCTGTTATTCGGTGAATAACAGCGGTCACGTGACAGGGAACCATAAACACTGTCCCTGGACATGTTCTCTATGGGCTCAGCTAACCCCACTAGCCGAGCCCCCGGAGATTTTCCGGCGTACCTAAAACTGCTGCCGTTAAAAAGTGAATTGGTGGTTGTTAAGGGGTTAAGTAACAGAAATGTAAACAACTTATTGCTTTCAGAATATGGTGACATTTATGACAGAATATGGTGCTAAGCCCATCATGACTTTGAACTGTCACTCCATGTAAACACGCAGTGACAGTTCAGTGCCGTCAGTTTTCACTGACAGCTGAGTGGCACAGGAAGAAATGCGGGGACTCACATAGTTGTGATCAGTCAGTTAGTATAACAGACCAATCACAGCATGAGGTGCAGCTAGTGGCCGATCTCCTGCACTAATAACCAGGGACGATGCCAGCACCGCCTCTGGGTGTTTAACCCCCTAAATAATGTGATTGTGAGTGATTGCAACATTTATGAAACAGGAATAGGAACAGGAGCTCCTTCTGCCTTCAGATCAGCGCCCCTCGACATCATCACAGTGGCTCAATTATTGCCATAGTGACCCAGGGACTTCATGATGATGGGGGTCATCAAGCTATGGAAAGCTTCTGAGAACGTGGGGAGAGAATAATCCCGGAAGCTTTCTGTATAGATATAATGCATTGCAATGATGGAGCATTTCAATGCATTATACCTGCAATCAAGACAAAAAAAAAGTTAAAGTCAGAGGGACTAAGTAAGAAAGTTAAAAAAGTAAAAAAAAATGGAAAAATATAAAAAAAATTACAAAATAACAAAAAGAAAATAAAAAAAATACATTACTAAATACATATTTTTATGTAAAAAAAAAAAGTATACATAATTGGTATCGCCGTGTCCAGAGTGACCGATCTACAAAAGCGTCACACTAGTTTACCCTTTTAGTGAACGCTGTAAAAAAAAACGTGGCAAACTATGCTTTTTCATCATACAACTGGAACTGCAATAATATGCAATCAAAAAGACGAATGTAAATAAAAATAGTATAGTTGAAAATGTAATTGTGTCCGAAATAAAAAAGCCACCATACAGCTCCATCAGTGGAAAAATTTAAAAGTTATAGCTCTTAGAATACTGTGATGCAAAAATAATATTTTTTTCTATAAAAGTTTTTATTGTGTAAAAGTGCAAAAAATGAAAAACTGATATAAATTTGGTATCTCTGTAATCATACTGACCCAAAAGTAGTTACTTTATCAATTTAACCACATGAGAAACTGCGTAAAAAAAAAAAATTCTAAATTGCTGATTTTAGTTCATTCTGCCTCCGAAAAATTGGAATAAAAAACGATCGAAAAGTGTAATGTGCCTGAATATGATACCAATAAAAATTTCACCTCATCCCCAAGAAAACAGGCCATCTAATGACTAATCACAGAAATATAAAAATTAGAGCTCTTAAAATATAGCCAAATCTAGTTTTTGCAAAAAAGTCTTTTAGTGTGTGACAGCAGCCAAAAATTAAAACCCAATATAAATCTGGTATAACTGTAACCGCACCAACCTGAAGAATAAAGTAATCTAATCACTTATATTACATGACTAACAACGAAAAAAATAAATAAAACCAATTCTTCACCTGCTGTTAATTTTTTTTATTCTAAACCTCAGCTCACATTTATCTGCGTTCTAAGCTGAGCGCGTACACTGAGGTTTCAGTGTAAAACTCTGAAAAACGTGATTTAGATGGAACCCCAGGGGAAGACTCCCTATAATGAGGCAGATGAAGGAACTATGGATGCATTCTGGCTCACGATCCAGTTGCGTCTGTCTTTTTAGTTGAGTATAAAAGTGCTGTTGACCACAGTTTTGTGCACTTCTGAAAAGAAGGACACCGCTGTACAGAAGTCATACAGAGTCCAGAGTAACTCTCCTGCCTCATTATAGTGAATGGATCCCTCAGGGGCTTCATCTGAATCAGGTCATTCAGAGATTTTGTTGAAAACCCGATGTAAGTGCTAACCGTAAAACATTACTGCGATCCTTGCCCCCCCAAAGATTGAGTAACTTCTGAGCTCCCAAAACCAAATGCCCCTCTCTCTTCTGAGCTCCACAATGTGCCTAAACCCCATGTTCTGTCCACATTTGGCAGGGGTATAATTTCCAAAATTGAGTCACTTGAAGTGGGATACTGTTTTTCTTGCCCTTTGGGGCTCTGTATATAAAGTCAGCAAACTATTCTAGGCAAATAGCGCTCCATCCCTCCCGAGTCTCGCCATGTGGCTAAACAGTACTGTGCAGCCACATATAGGGTATTGTCACATTCAGCAGAAATTGTATGATTCTTTTGTGACATTTTTACCCATTTCCTTGTTTGAAAATGTAAAATCTGGAACTAAAAACAAATTTTTGTGGTAAAAATGTAATTATTTTTTCTTAACTGCCCAATGGTATAACATTCCATGACACACCTGTAGTGTCAATCTGATCACTGCACCCTTAAATTAATTAATTAAAAGATACAGTAAAGATGTATATCTTTGTACCGTGTTAGCCAGTAGATAGAAAAATATTTGGAGCTGAGAGTCCTCAGTGGTTGATACCTTTTAATGGCTAACTGAAAAGATGGTAACAAATTGCAAGCTTTCGAGACTACTCAGGTCTCAGAGAATTCTCATCGCCACACAATAAGAGAAAAAAGAATGGATCCACCTGTGGCAAAACATTTTAGTTCCCCTGGTCATAGCATGTTAGATATGAAATTACTTGTACTGAAAGGTAGTTTCTCATCTCAGAGACACAGAAGAGTTTGCGAATAAAAATTGATGGTGACCTTTGACACTTTTAATGCTGGAATGAACCTGTCACACGGATTTATGACGTTTTACATCAATTAAGGAATTTACTCCAAAGACCCTATGAGAAGATCACAAAACATTACCAGACCCTAATCAGAGGGCAATAAAACTTTCACACTCCTTATCTATGAATTGTTCCAATATTTATGCTCATCCCTGTGCCATTATGACTATTCTGCTTCACGTCACTTGTCTTACCTATTGCATTTTTTCTGTGCTGTGTGGTGTATAAATATGTGATTCTTCAGATTTTGTATTAGTCTTTGCCTGATGAAGAGACCTGAGTAGTCTCGAAAGCTTGCAATTTGTTACCATCTTTTCAGTTAGCCATTAAAAGGTATCAACCACTGAGGACTCTCAACTCCAAATATTTTTGTTAATTAAAAGGTGTAGTTTGTAAAATAAGATGACCTATGGGGGGTTCTGCTGTTCTGGCACATCATGACTCTCCCAGTGGGTCATGGCACCCAGAAACAATAAAAGTAAAACCTGCGTTATAATTTGGCGCTCCTTCCCTTCTGAGCTTTGCTCTGTGCCTCAAAAGTAGTTCCTGATTACATGCAGGGTATTGGTGCAGTCAGGAGAAATTGCACAACAAATTGTGAGGTCTTAAACAATATTTTAGTTGCAAAAATGTAATTATTCATTCTTCACCTCCAAATGGTATACATTTTTGTGAGGCCCATGTGGTGTCAACATGCTCGCTGCACCCCTAGATTCATTCATTGAAAGGCATAGTTTGTAAAATGGTCTGTTATGTGGGATTTATGCTGTTCTTCTGGCACCTCAGAGGCTCTGCCAATGTGACATGGCACCCTCAAAATCTAAACTACAAAGAGGCGCTTCTTCACTTCTGAGCTTTGCATTACACCTCAAAAGTAGTTTTCAACCACATGTCAGGTATTTGCATACTCTAGAAATTGCGCAAGAACATTTTCTCCTGTTACCCTTGTGACAATAAAAAATTTGGAGCTAAAAAAATATTTTTTTGGGAAAATGTGATTTGTTTATTTTCACGTCTCTACGTTATAAACTTCTGTGAAGCACCTGGGGGTTCAAGGTGCTCACCACACATCTAGATACATTCCTAAAGGGGCCTAGTTTCCAAAATGTGATCACTTATGGGGGGCTTCCACTGTTTAAGCACATCAGTGGTTTTCACTCGACATGGTGTCTGCTCAAGATTCCAACCATTTTTGCATTCAAAAAGTCAAACGGTGCTCTTTCCCTTCTGAGCCCTAACATTCACCCAGGGCCGGACTGGCCATTTGGCAATTCTGGCAAATGCCAGAATGGCCTGTCTGGTCATGGGCCGCCTTGTCTGCTATGTTGTTAACAGAATTGATGTTCTCAAGACATCAATACTGTTAAGAGTTGTAACAGAGGTATCATTAGAAATATTAGTCTTGTAGTAAATCTTGCTTTCCTCCATCTAGGGTAATATTAGTAATATATCCCATCTGGTGCTTGGGGATGGGAACAGCATGGGCCTGTGTGATTTCAAATGCCAGGGCTGAATTTTAGCCCTAGTCCGTACCTGCATACACCTAAACAGAAATTTCCCACCACATATGGGATATCAATGTGGGGCATCTACTTACTTAGAAAAGAAATGTACAATGAATTGTGGTGTCCAGTTTCTCCTGTTACCCTTATGAAAATAAAAAATTTGGGGCTAAAAAAAATTTTGTGGGAAAAATGTGATTTTTTTTTCTTCAATGCTTTACATTAAAACTTTCTGTGAAGCACCTGGGGGTTCAATGTGCTCACCACACATCTATATATATATTTCATAAAGGTCATAGTTTCATAAATGGGGTCACTTGTTGGATTTTCCACTGTTTAGGCACTTCAGGGAATTTCCAAACACAACATGGTATTGGCTCTTGATTCCAGCCATTTTTGCATTCTAAAAGTCAAACAGTGCTCCTTCCCTTCCGAGCCCTGCCGTGTACCCAAACAGTGGTTTTGCTCCACATATGGAGTATCAGTGTGCTCAGGAGAAATTGAGCAACAAATTTTGGGGTATATGTTCTCCTGTTACCCTTGAGAAAATAAAAAAATTGGAGCTAAAGTAAAATGTTTGCAACAAAAAGTTAAATGTTTATTTTTTCCTTCCACATTCTATTAATTCCTGTGAAGCACCAGAAGTGTGAATAACCTTCTTGAATGTGGTTTTGAGGAGCTTAAAGGGTGGTATTTTTAGAATGGTATCACTTTTGGGTATTTTCTTTTATATAAGCCCCCAAAGTCAATTCAAATGTAATGCCGTCCCTAAACAAATGGTTTTGAAAATGTTGTAAAAATGACAAATTGCAACTTTTAGCCTTTCCAACTTCCAAACTAAAAAAATATGTTTCAAAAATGTTGTTGGTGTAAAGGAGACATCTGAGAAATATTACTTATTAGTTATTTTGTTTGACAAAACTCTCTGTTTTAAGGACAGAAGAATTACAATTTTGAAAATTGTGAAATTTTCTAAGTTGTCTCCTAATTTCCAATATTATCACAAATGAACGCAAGTCATATCGAACAAACTGTATAATTATTATGAAGGACAATATGTCATGAATAAACAGTCTCAGAATAAGTGGGTTCTGTTTAATCATTCCAGAGTTATTACACTCATAAAGTGACACTGGTAAGATTTAAAAAATAAAGCTCAGTCATTAACGTACAAAATGGCTTGGTCATTAAGGGGTTAAGCATATTGCTTATATTAAATGTTTTGTGGAAAAGTAGTGAAACTAAAGAAATAAATTACCCTAGTTAGTTTGAACCTGCAGAATAAAGTTAATTATGTTGTTAATTATACTGTCAGCGCCTCAATGTGTGAACCTCTTTTAAGCTTACTTTTTAAGGATTGTAAAAAGTACTAATCCTCTTGAACTGCTAAACTAAGAACAACTAATTGATAAACAAGTATTGATATATTTTTTATGCTTTTCTGGTAATTCTGCTCAATGCATGTTTATATCAAACATATAAACTTCAATTTGTTTTAGCTATATAAGCACATTTAGCAAGGAAAAGCACACCTTGATTTTTGTAATTGAAACAGTTATATACTTTATGTGTCACTTCTTAATAAACTATATATTTTTCTATGTTATGCAGTTGTATTTCTAATCCTCTTACAATAAATGGCTTGGCAAACAATAGGCTTTCTCTTGTTATTTTCCTTATTGAAATAAGCATGTGCATAAAATTGGATTTCCATATTGCTTAAAACTGACTTTATGATCAAACAAGAAACAAGCAACTGCAGTCAGCATTTAGATGTGGTACTTCAACTAAAGACGGCGATACAATTAAACTGACTCCTTTCTATAAATAGTGAAGATCGCTGAACCACACCATTTTTAAACTATTAAGAAATGCTTGTTTATAAGCTCACTAACCAACAAACCACTAGGCGGATAATTGTTTATTTTTTAGGGTATTTTAACATGCCAAGCTTTCTCAAAAGATTTTCCATGCAGATTTATTTTCGAAAAATCTGCAGCATATTACAATATTAGTTAAGTTGTTGGGATTTTATCAAATCTTATCTTCACTTTGTAGAAAATTTCTATGTGGAAATTTAAATGCAGTGGAATTTTAAAAATTGGAAAATGTCAATTCTGCATGCAAAATTCACTGCAGATTTATTTTACAATAGAAAGGATGAAATTTGCACACATTTTGCAGCAGAAGCAGAGTGTAATATAGGTAATACATGTGGATTATACAGCAGATCAGCTGCAAATAAATCTGCAGCAAAACTATTATACAAGAACATCTCTTTAAAAATGACCAGTGAGCTTAGTAAGAGCAGCAAAGTAGAGCTACAAGTGTTAAATGAATGCTAATATTGAAACATACTTTAACATTCAGATGTGTTCATCAGAAGTGTTCCCCCTGTCTCACCCAAACTTTCTATTCCCTTTATGTCAGTAATTGACAGTATATACAGCAACCATTATATACAGAAACCAGTCTGCTGGAAAGGCATGAAAGTATAATAGCAACCACATTTTGCATACACAATGTATACACTGAATTAGAATTGTGGAAATTACATATGAAAATTATATGTAAAAGCCCCCCACTAAGCTAGAAGCAGCACTGGATTTGGAGCACAGTCTGGGTCCTTCCTTTCTTGTGTCATGTCTAATGATGAAAGAAAATCACCATATATGAAAGCAAAACCTAAGTTATTATAAGACAGATGAATTTTGAATTTTTTTTGCATTAGACCTGGTGGGTTGACTTTTATAGTCTTTGTGGTTCAAATCAAAAAGTAGAAGGCCTTGCAATAAATTTTTTGTATTGTGGTATTTTGTTCTTCCTTGAAAGTAAATAAGGTCAACAATTTGTGACAAAAAAATCCTGTTCATTTTTTGGAGTTCCATAATTATGAATTTATATTTGCATTTTTGGGGCCATACTGTATTAATATATACAATTTTGCAAAAAATATAGCCACATAGCATAAATGTGACCATGTAGCCCTAATCATATGCCTCTACCATGTCTATATTTCATAGGCGATTTCATTTAAACATTTTACTTTTTCACAAATTATTCTCAATCATTGGGACTTATTTTAATTCACTTTTGATAAACCCTCCAATGATATATATCTAATTCTTGATCATTATTTTTTTTCATTTTCTGAGTAAAATGTTGTAAATGACCTGACTTCTGCAGCCAATCACATATCCTAGAGGTAAAACCTGCATATATGGCAAGATCAATGATTGCTTATATGAATGATGGGCAGAATGTTATCACTTTGAATACCAGGAAAAATGTAGTGTCATCTTAGGAGTGAAACTGGAGTGGAAGGGGTTTTAAGGGCAAAGCTTTTTTCAGTTAATAATATTCCCAACATCTTTCCATCTTTGAAAAAAGGAAAACCCCTTAAATGGAAGAAAAAAGAGAGGGTTAGTTGAAGCTCCTTTTAAAAAGTATTTTTTTTTATTTTAATTAAGTTAAAAGTAGGTTTCATATTGCAATAGAAAAATGGCAACTTAACCCATTACTGACCAATGACGTGTATAGCACGTCAAGAGCAGGTGTCAGTTCCCATGACATGCTATACACATCATTTCTCTAAGCTGTGAAAACACAGTGACAGCTCCATTCTGACAATGGTCACTAACATCTGACCAGCATGGCTAGAAATGCAGTGATCCAATTCAGCAGACCCCACTCTCTGATTGCTGTGATCGGTCAGTCAATCTCATTAACCAATCACAACATGTGATCGTCGGGACCTGCTGAAATATCAGCACTACCGTGCAAGATTATGACCAGAAGCTTGGCTCAGCTGACAGATGAGCTCCTGCAGTAACAGCTAGGGTCAGTGCCCCCACCTCCCTTGGCTGGGTAACCCTCCAGATGCTGCGATGACGGCATTTGGACGTTTGTGAGAGGGAGGGAGCTCCCTCTCTCACTCCATTGTCAGCCCCATGATGAAATAACGGGGAGCCAATTGTTGTCAAATAATGTTCTCCTCATGTGCCAGGTATGTTGGCCTGTGAAACCAGCCATAGATAAGTTCTAATAGTCAATATGCCAGTGCATTGCAGTGCTGATGCATTTTAATGCATGAGACCAGTGATCAGAGTAATAAAATTAACTAATTTGAATTACTACTGACTAAGTAAAATAGTAAAAAAAAAGTTAAGGAGTAGATAAAAAAAATTAATAAAACGAAAAACCTACAAAGTGAAGAGGAAAAAATGTTACACTGATAAATACACATATTTATATAGAAACAAAAATAAATAAATTAAAGCACTCATATTTGATATCGATACATCCGTAATGACCCAATCTATTAAACTCCCAAACTAGTTAAACTCTACAGTTAACGCCGTAAAAATTAAATTAAAAATGTGGCAAAAAACTATGCCTTTTCATCATACCACTGGAAATAAAGTGGAATAAAACATGATCAAAAAGACCATACCAATAAATATGGTATTAATCAAAATGTAATCTTATCCTGTAATAAACAATCCATTATAGAGCTCCATGAGTGCAAAAGTAAAAGAGCTATAGCTCTCAGAAAACAGCAATGCAAAAACAATATATTTTCCATAAAACTGTTTTTATTGTGTAGAAGCCACCAAACATAAAAAAAGTCATAAATGTCGTATCGCTGTAATCGTACTGACACAAAGAATAAAGATGCTTTATCACTTTTACTACTTGGTGAACTGAATAAAAAAAATGCAAAAAACAATTTGTGAATTGCTATTTTTTGTTCACTCTGCTTCTCAAAAATTCAGAAAACAAAGCGATAAAAAAAACTAGCTCTGCAAAAAAAGCTTTCTAAATTGTATGTTTTCTATGAAAGCAATTGTAACATCAACTGATCTTCATGGTGCTATTACAGGAATAAAATAACCTACACTATCTATAATCAGAGAGATGGTGATGGAACACTTAGCTAATTAATATTAATTTAAATATCATGGACTAGCTGAATTACATCCTAGGGTACCAAAAGAGATAGCAGAGGAAATTGCAGATTCACTAGACAAAATCTTTGAAAATTCATGACGAACAGGAAAAGTCCCAGAACATTGTAGAAGGGCAATGTTGTCCCTATCTGCATAAAAGGAGAGAGGATGGTTCCAGGAAATTTTAGGCCAGTGAGCCTTACTTCTATACCAGCAAAGAACAAATTATTAAACAGCATGTATGTAAGTACTTGGATAATTATTCAGTACTTAACCAGAGCCAGCATGTCTTTGCAGCAAACAAATCATACCAGACTAATCTTATTTCCTTCTATGATCGCGTTCTAGGTTCTTGTGAAAATTTGTTCAGCACGCTACACCACTAATGAACCCAGACAAATGCGAGGATGTTGTGGGTTGGATGGCAGACAAAGGCTCCAGTGTGTTGACAAACAGCACCACAAAGTCTTCCATACTGTCCAGTCTCAGTAGCCAAGTCCCTGGGCCTCTGAATCCTCAACCTGGCCCTTCTTCCTCCCAACATCAAGAGTCCCAGGAAACATATGACCTCAACGCTGGCCACTCTGAGGAACTGTTTACATTCCCTTGTAATTTGTCAGGCCTCTCAACGTGCACCATTAAATAGGATCATGAGGAGGTGGAGTGCAGTGACGCCCAAACATTTGAGCACCCACAGCCAATAGAAAAGCATGTTGGTGAAGGTCAATTGACATCTGAAGAGGTAGAGGAGAATCATGAGGCACAGTTACCATCAGGTCAGCCTCAAATCACAGCTCAAAAGAAGGAGGATTAGATTGAGGAATTGGAAGACAGCATGGTCAATGATGAAGCCACTGATGCAACCTGGCATGGTAGCATGCCTAGTGAGCACAGCAGTGCAGAGAGGGATGGATTCTGTAGCAAGAAAACAGGCAAGAAGAGGTAGTGGTTTGCCCAGAGGTAGAATTTGGTCAACTGTTCCACAGAGTCCCCCTACTCAGCTAGATAACAGGTCAAAGGTGCGTCATTCCCCTGAATGGAAGTTTTTTTCTGAAAGTTCTTCAGATAAAAAACTGTAATTTGCAGCATCTGCCAAACCAAGCTACAAAGAGGCAAGAACATTGTCAACCTGAGCACCATCAGCATGCAAAAGCACATGGCAGCCAAGCACCCCAGTAGGTGGGCAGAACACATGGGTACCAAATAAGAGTCTGAGGGTGAAACCACTGCCCCTTCCCCTGGTTTACGGCCTTCCCAATCTGCTGACCATGAAGCAGGCACTGATGCCTCCTGCTCATGACCAGCAGTTGCACACACAAAACAGTCAGCAACCACATCCACTTTGTTCTCTTAGCTCAGCTTTCAGTTGTCTTAGCGCAGCATTCAGTTGTCCCTGTGTGGGGTGACACAAAGTACAGGTGCCTATTTACAATTATGGTACAGCCATCTTGAGGAATTGGGGGTAGATAAAGGCTACATGAGCTAGTCACCAGCCAATATTTGTAATTCTTTTGGGAGTGATGGAGTTTTATGGAGAGTTATGTTCAGAGAAATAGTGAATGGACTATATATAAAAGGCCTTTGATTGGGGAACGTCATATGCCACCCTAAACAGATGTGATTTTAGGGAGCACCTAAAACTGTGTAAGTTGTGATTAATGCTAATTTCTTGGAATACAGCATTCCAGAGGATTTCGGCAACTTGGGAGAAGTCTTGGAGCCGGGAGTGGGAGGTACGGAGTAGTGCAGGTGTTAGTCAAAGGTCACTTGCCAAGCTTAACAAGCAGGTAGGCTGGCAAATAGAAATGAGGGAGGAGATATAGGGGTGCTGCCCTGTTGAGAGCTTTGTGGGTGAGAACAAGCAGTATAAATTGGATCCTAAAATGTATGGGCAGCCAGTGCAGTGATTGGCACAGTGGAGGCTTTAGAGTATCGATTAGCCTGATAGATGACTTTGGCTGCTGCATTAAGGATGGACTGGAGAGCAGAAAGTTGAGTGAGGGGGAGGCCAATTAAAAGATAACTACAGTGGTCAAGGCGAGAGTGGGTCAATATGACAGTGAACGTTTTTGTTGTTTCTATGGTGAAATATGGGCAGGTTCTAGAGATGTTCTTCTGGTGCAAGTGACAAGAGAGGGCAAGAGATTGTACATAGGAGGTGAAGGAAAGGTTGTTGTCAAACATAACACCTAGACAGTGCACTTGCTGTCTAGGCGTTACTATGATACCACCAATGGAGAGGGAGAAGTCAGATTTAGGTAGATTAGTATATGGCAGGAGCTGAAGGCGTTCAGTTTTGGAAAGGTTGTGTTTCAAGATAGAGAGCAGACATGATGTTGGAAACTGCGGACAGTCACTGGTGTTCTGTAGTACAGCGAGGGTAAGGTCAGGGGATGAAGTGTAAAGTTGAGGGTCACCAGCATAAAGATGGTAGTGATGGTACTGAAAGCTAAATTTGCTGATCGTCTGTCCAATTGGAGCAATGTAGAGAGAGAAGAGAAGAGGTCCCAGGACTGAACCCTGAGGGACCCCAATAGTGACAGGAAAATGAGACGAAGTGGAGCCAGTGAACGATACATTGAAGGAGAGGTCAGAAAGATAGGAAGAGAACTAGGAGGGAGCAGTATCCTATATTCCTATTGATTGGAACATAGAGAGTTGGAAATGGTGGTCAACAGTGTTGAAAGCTGCAGAGGGGTCAAGAAAAATGAGCAGAGAGTGGTCACCATTACGTTTTACTGTCAAAAGGTAATTGATCACTTTGATGAGTGCAGTTTCTGTAGAATGAAGGGGGGCAGAAGCCAGACTGTGATGGATCTAAGAGTGAGGTGGGAGTAGACGAGGTGCTCCAAGAGTTTAGAGATGAAGGAAACTGTTCTGTAGTTATTTGGGCAGGATGGGTTGAGAGAGGTTTTTCTAATAATGGAGTAATGATTGAGTGTTTGAAGGAGAAGGGGAATATACAAGAAGAGAGAGAGAGATATTGAAGATTTTAGTTAGGTGAGTACTAGCGACTGAAGAGAGAGATTATATGTGAGGGAATATCTAAGAGACTGAGCATTCAGTGTCTCCCTCTCCAACATCACCTCCTCACCTCAGCTCCTGTCTGTCTCTATGCCCCAAGGCTCAGTTCTAGGACCCCTACTCTTCTCCATCTACACCTTCGGCCTGGGACAGCTCATAGAATCCCATGGTTTACAGTATCATCTCTACGCCGATGACACGCAGATCTACCTATCTGGACCTGACCTCACCTCTTTACTGACCAAAATCCCACAATGTCTGTCTGCTATTTCAACTTTCTATAACTGAACATGGACAAAACAGAATTCATCATCTTTGCCCCACCTCACTCTACCCCTCCACCAGACCTATCCATCAATGTTAATGGCCGCTTGCTTTCCCCAGTCCCGCATGTTTGGTGCCTCAGGGTGATCCTCGACTCTGCCCTCTCTTTCAAGCCACATATCCAAGCCCTTGCCTCCTTCTGCTGACTCAAACTCAAAAATATTGCCCGGATCCGTGCATTCCTTTATCATGAAACCGCAAAAACACTAGTGCAAGCCCTTATCATCTCCCGCCTCGACTACTGCATCCTCCTACTCTCTGACCTCCCCTCTAGCACTCTGGCACCACTCCAATCATCCTTTACTCTGCTGCCCGACTAATCCACCTGTCTCCCCATTATTCCTCAGCCTCTCCTCTATGCCAAGCCCTCTACTGGCTTCCTATTGTCCAGAGGCTCCAATTCATAAAGTGAGGAGCCTGGAGACTTCTTCTGTGATGGGGTCAAATGTAGAGAGTGAGCCAGAGGAGATGTAGAAAGGAATAAGAGTCATGGCACTTGGTGGCAGGCAACAGATTTCCTGATGAATGTTTTCTATTTTCTCAGTAAAATTTGAGGCCAGATCATCAGCACAAATGTGCTTTCGGACTGAGGAGGGATTAAAAGGTGTAGAAGAGTTTTTTGGGGTTGTTTGATAGTGAGGAGATCAGAGTGGTGAAGTAGGTCTGTTTGCAAGGTGAAGAGCAGAATTATAGGTTCTTAGCATGAATTTATAATGGTTAAAATTATCTGGTGTGCGAGTTTTCATCCATAGGCTTTCCGTACTCCTAGAGCATCGCTGGAGAAATCGAGGGTGAGGGGCGCTTCTTGGTCCAGGGTGTTTTTGAGAGTGTCATTATAGTGATTTACAGCCAGTTCAGGACAGGTCAAAGAGGAGATTAGGTTCAGTGATAAGTCTGAAAGTGTCAGAGGGTTAACTTCTTGTAGATGGAAAAAAAAAGTTATGTCTCTGGGAAGTAGGGGAGCAAAAAATAAAAATGCAAGAATGAAAAACTGCAAGGTCGTGAAAGGGTTAAGGATTTAAATTACTTGTTAAAAGTAGCTGGAATTAGCCCTTTCTTTTTTCTCTGGATTAATTGCGTTTGTTCACAATGCTGTTCTCTTCCCCTACACACCTTGAGCCAAAACAGTGATCTGGTTTATTAAACCTTTTCCTTTGCTTTTGTGTTTATGTTGTTAAAAGAAGTTAACTCTGGTAGAATAAAAAAACTTACTGCTTTTGTTCATTTAAACTACTTTAATGTTTACAGAATACATAGTTACAGAGAAAATAAGGTAATGCCACCCAAATAAATGATAACAAGTAAAGCTACAACACAGGAAGCTCACTTATGTACAATGGAGAGCTTCTTGTCATTCCTCAAATTTTCCACCTCACTGATGCATTCCTGTACAATAGTACATTGCTAACCAAAAGGCAATAATCATTATGTAATATAGAACAATTATAGTCAAATGAGATGAATGTGCACTAGGGGATACTTAGCTGCTGTAAAAAGCAGAAAAAATGTGAAATTATAAAGTAATTTCACTACAATTAAAGCCGACATAATTACAATTAAAAATGGCAAATGCTTATAAGGGCTAGTCTTGAATTAGATTAGATTAATATTGGAAAGTCATGAAAGACAAAGCAAAAAAAAGCCTAATATAGTGTGAAGTGTAATTCACCACATAAAGCTGACATACAGCATTTCAACTGCTTCCAGTTTGTCTTTTGGTGCCCTATAAAATATGACCTATATTACTACTCATGAGTTAAAAGGTGTACAATGTAAGACATTTGACTTATATGCACATCACAGGACAAATGTAGTTATGTAATATAGTAAGTACGAAAAGATTTACTTAACCTTTGCGTACTGTTATACTGAGACATGTTGAAAGCATTATCTCAATACAACCCAATAGTGTAAGCTATTTTTGCAAAACATCTACATTCTTCATCACTCCACATACTTTTTCCTACATACATATTTTAGGCTTAGGCAAAAGAAGAGTCAAGACTTTGAAAAGTCAATATAGATATAATGTAACCTTACTGCATTGAAAAATGTGCTATAGGTCATCTCTGTCAAATCCCAAGAGAGGTTGTTAAAGCTTTTCTATCTATAATCCCCAAATAGGAGACATGCAAAGACTAGGAAAGAGGTGATGCTTTTCTAAAATCATTGAATGCACTGATATTTTGCAGATTCTTTTGTAGACTTCTAATAATTTATCATAGAAATCAGAAACATTCTATTTGTAACATCTTCTTGTTCTGTCCTTTAATTTTGTGGAAATATCTTTTGAGAACAGATTGATACTTCAGTTAATGCAGAATATTACCGTATATACCCA
>VIAB01010058.1:50186-69248 GCA_009801035.1 Oophaga pumilio | reverse complement strand
TAGCTGATATGACTAAAATGGGGTGACAGATTCCCTTTAAAAGAGCCAAGTTTCATTTACATGTAAGTTTCAATTTCATATAAGAAATATAAACACTATTTACTTTATTCATAAAAGTAATAAAATGAAAAGGACATCCACATTAAATACAAGAGGAGAACTGAAAAATGCAAAATACACACTAGTGTAAGAAGACAAGATGGATAAACAGATGGTACAAAAAAATATTTGTGTGTATCAGAAACTGCTTACAAAACCAATCTGAACAACACAGCTTAAGGCCAATAATCTTAAAGAAATTATCGAGATTTTACATCACAGTTCAATAATTATAATTATAGTTAAATGACTTATTGCTGTAATTAAAAATAGACTTTCTAAACATGAAAATTCATTTAAAAAGAATGTACCTCCAGTCACGTTTTTTTTATTCAATTTTTAGTAAATTCATTTTTTATATATGTGACTAGATTAAAAATAGTTTAGTTTTCAGACTGGCACCAAGAGCCAATTCAATAGCTTCATATTTTCTGTAGGAAACGTCAACTTTTCTATATAGACTGGGATAGATTGAGCAGAGTCATTTTACTTCCATTAGAGAAGGGGAGATTTATTTATGGCTGTAATGTATTGATGGAGGGATACATATAAGGCAAAATCTTAAAACTGTCCTATATATACTACAGCTTGTATGCATCTCCCTCTACAATATTAACCCCCCCCAAAAAAAAACAACAATGGAGAAACTAAAAAAATCACCCACTAAAATGATTAAAAATGATTTTCTTAAGGTATGATTTAAAAATCTTGATCAGGTAATAGGAGGTCAGCACGAAAAATTTACAAAGTAAGGAGAAATGCAGCTTTCAAATTGGTAGCATTATCCGAAAAAATGACAATGTTTAGTCATTATCACCAAAGTTATAGATAGTCTAAAAAACAGAGTAAGTTTATTGTATTAGTCACAATTATCCACAGTATTTGAGGTAATTTGATCATCAATGAATCAATAATCAGATCAATGCTCGCATTGGTATATGAGTAATGTAAGGTAAATATGAAAACAACCAAGATCAATAAATGCAGTTAAATAAAAAGTAGCATAAATATCATGTATCAGTCAGTGCTAGCGGAAAAATGTGGATTTCTCTGGAATAAGACATCTGATCTCAGATATCAAGGTGTCATCTTATTCAGCCTCCCATGACCTACATGGTCATATATACGGCTTATAAGTGTGGATACTACTGACAGATTCCATTTATATAATAAGTTTTATCCTGCAGATTTACTATAAATACTGCAGCAGTAACTGTGTGAACCATACAGAATAGGACCTTGTAATTGTCATGGCTCCCTGTAATGTGGCAATATTAATAATGTGTGTGCTTTATTTACCAGTCCCCGCTACAATTGATGGAGATTTGAGCAAACTGCATAGTAAAAAGGTAATCACAGGAAAACCCCTTGTACTGGAGTGTGAAGCCAGTGGACATCCATTGCCATTGATAACCTGGCTGAGAGAAGGAGTGCCTGTGGAGACAAGTGACAACATCCGCCTTCTCTACAATGGCAAGAAGCTGGAGATTACAAATGCTGGGGAGCAGGACCAAGGACAGTACACTTGTGTAGCCACCAATGTAGCGGGAGAAGCTGAAATCCAATATGGCATCCATGTTTTAGGTTCGTTACATGTTGTAGCCTGGAGCTAATTTATCACATTACGGCAATTATGTTACATAGAGATTAGCATAACTCTGGAAATATCATGCAGAAGAAGAGTTTATGTAGCACATGGAGTAATTAATTTTGCTTAGTGAAAAAACATTTTTCAAAAATTTGTATTTATTTTTTAAAGACACATATACAAATGGATAAAATTGTTGTTAATCTTTATTTTTATATAGCGCTAACATATTCCGCAGCGCTTTACAGTTTGCACACATTATCGTCACTGTCCCCGAAGGGGCTCACAATCTAGATTCCCTATCTGTATGTTTTTGGAGTGTGGGAGGAAACCGGAGTACCCGGAGAAAACCCACGCAAACACGGGGAGAACATACAAACTCCTTGCAGATGTTGTCCTTGGTGGGATTCAAACCTAGGACTCCAGCGCTGCAGTACTAACCACTGAGCCACCGTGTTACCTTCGAAAACCCCACAATGGTCACTGAAGTAACTGGAAACTGACAAAAGTGATTTTCAATGTAAATTTATTGATTATCAGCTGATAAGAATCAGACATTGCTTATGGGTTGCGGTTCAACAGATAAATAATGAGTAAAAAACTAATGAAAATAACAGTTTCAAGCTATTTTATTGACCAATATGTTTTTTTTCCTTTACCAGAAGGGTGCTAACAATTTTGTTCACATGTATATATGCCCCTAAAAAGGCTTGAGTGATGGTGGTTTCCAAAAAATTACTTATGGTACATTCTTCAGAAAATTAGCTTAGTGCGTGCAATTTCAGGTCTCACATAATTTACCATTTTTGTTTATGTATTTTCATTGATGCGAATGATATCATAAACCTTTAAGGAATGGATAAAAAGCTTTTTAACATTCTAAATTACTATTTTCTATTAAAATTACTGTATGGTAAAGTGCATGTAAGCAGCTGAAGGCTTGTAAGGAGAGAAGTATCCAGATCAATCGAAAATCATGTCCCCCGTTTGAACGAGTGAAGATTATGTCCTTCTGCTTCCTCAATTACACTGGACATTTAACAAGCTGTCTTATAGTAAGAATGACTCATTGCAAACAATCAGAGCTCAGCTTTCATATGTGAATGAGCCCTGGTAAAAGGAAAGCTGAGCTCTGATTGGTTGCAATGGGCCATTCTTGCTATAAGACAGCTAAATCTCTCCATTACCTGCTTTCATTGTATGGCATGTCTACAGCAGTGTTGCCACTTTTAAAGTTCCAAACCTTATAAATTTGCAATTTCTTGTTGCCATCAAATTAAAATGGATTGACATTTCTTTGAGAAGAAAGTGCTGCCTGTTATAGCTGGTACAAATATATCTGATGTCATTGCGTTCATGAAACATGCTATTTATTTGAAAATCAGGAGCACAAAAAATGCCATCAACCTTTACGTTGGATCACTCGTAGCTAATGTTCTGGTTGATATTTCTGGAAGTATATTAACAAGAACCATGCGCCATCTGGGGGATCCATCAGAAAAGGTTCTTTCTCTGAAATAGTGGCTACAGGTGACATACCTTTGGTGTTTGAAAAGATCTGAAAAACAAGCTGCACAAATGATTGGACTATCCACCCTCACCATTGATGAAGTTTATAACTTTTATCATGTTAATACATGTTCTGTGTGGAGAAGCATTTCTGTGGAGGCACACTGAGGGGCATGCCACAGAGAGGATGAGTCACTTAAAGGGAATCTGTCATCCAATTTTAGCCATATCAGCTAAAAATATGGCTGAATAGTGCGTCCCATAAGCAAGTCGGTAGGTATCATATATCCTGATACCCCCGTTTTGATAGCAAAATACCTTAGTAGAGTTCGTATTTTTCGCTGTCAATTAGGGCGGTCTGGTCCGGAGGGCGGCGTTTTCTATGTCCCCCCCCCCGCTCCTCGGCATCACTTGCGTAGGGCCATCTGTGAATCCCACAGATGGCGTTCGGCTTCCCGCAATTGCGCATTTCAAATTCAGCCCCGCACATGCGCAGTGTGCTTTGCCCAACAGTGGGCAAAGCATAAAATCAGTACAGCGCATGCACTACTCTTTCCTTGCCCCGGAAGTCGTCCAAGGCAAGCAGTCATTTCCGGGGCAAAGAAAGAGTAGCGCATGCGCTGTAATGATTTTATGCTTGCCCACTGTTGTGCAAAGCACACTACGCATGTGCGGTGCCGAATTTGAAATGCACAATTGCGGGAAGCCGAACGCCGTCTGTGGGATTCACAAACGGCCCTACGCAAGTGATGCCGAGGAGCGGGGGGAGGACATAAAAAACGCCACCCTCCGGACCTGACCACCCTGATTGACAGCGAACTTTGCTAAGGTATTTTGCTATCAAAACATGGGTATCAGGATATATGATATCTACCGATAGCTTGCTTATGGGACGCACTATTCAGCCATATCTTTAGCTGATATGGCTAAAATGGGGTGACAGATTCCCTTTAATGAATTCAGTGCAGTGTAGTCCTGCAGTCCCTTTACTAAGACTGGAATGCTCAACACTAGTCCTAATGAATCAGCCCCGTGGTGTACAGAAATCTTCTACGTTCTCTCTAGGGGCTACTGCCAGCAGCCAGATTGTTAGACTTTAAAAAGGTTGTCTTCTACTGATGCAACCCCTTCTTAGATGATGTTTTCCCCTTTGTAAAATAAAAAATACATACTTGCCTTCCACAATGGAGCCATTCCAGCGATATTGGAGTGGCGTCTGCTGGCGATCATGTTACCTTGTTATGCCGAGTGTTGTGGCCTATCAGTGACCACTCTAGTGACACAACAATGACACTAGTGCAGGAGGTGAGTAGTTTTGTAATTTACACAGGGAATACAGCATTTCCGGGGTTGTTCAAATAGAGGACAGCTTGGACTTGGATTTATGCTTTGACTTCTGAATGCACAAAACAGACCTCCAACTGAAATATTAACCCTTTCTAGAATTTATGTACACTTTCATAATAGCCACTGGAGAATAGCTGTGATTGACAGCCAGCATCTTTCCCATGACAATGACTGATATTGCAGCCAATGTCAAACCCAGCAGCTTACTCCCTTAATGGGACTCTGTCAACACAGAATAACTGCTGAAACCAGTTCCTGGCATGCGGTGTTTTCCTCTCTCTCCACCACACTCTTCTTTGATTGACAGCTCTGGCTTCATAGAGCCAGAGAAGGGCAGAGGCAGATGGAAACCAAGCAGGTGGGAAGGTGTATATAAATGACTGGCCCCACCATGATGCACCCGGTGCCTGCACTTGGTTTCCGCAGTCATTCTGTGCTGACAGAATCCCTTTAAGCATTAGGATTAGTTACAATCATTGTATTGTCAGATGGAGAATAACGATCAATAGCTCCTCAGTTCATTTCTTGATGTCAACAACCAGTCACTGGCAGACAGGAGCTAAGAATGTGAATGTGTTATCTTTAAAGTATATTGAACTACGAAAAAAGTTAAAAGACAGAAAAATACAATGAATTAAATTTAAAAAATATATAATTTATGATTAGCAATCAATATGAATTATGCTGTGCTATTATGGGGAGCAAAAAATTTCTGTGTTCCTTAATTTGAATATGGACTAGGTTTTTAAATTGATCAACCAGAAAAAAACAGTAGGCAAAATTCTATAAGCGATAAAACAAAATCAATCCTTCATTTCTTTATAAATAATGATAAATAAATGACAGCAATTAGAATGGGTATATTCTATGTGATTCTGGCTGTGTGACCCTTTGTTGACCAATACAATCTAACATCTAAGAGCTTTCAAAAGCACTGACCGATTGTGAATAGGAAAGAGAAAAAGAGAAATTATTCTGCAAAAAAGTTAAACCTAAAAACAACATGGTAACAAAATACAGAGATTTACTTTAAACTAAAGTTTTGCTTTTGAGCTTCTTTTTAGAAAAAAGAGAATGGAATCACAAATATTATAAGTAAAATATAGCCAATTACTGGAATTTTGTTATTATAGTTGTATCATATTTATTATGATTTTTTTTAAATTACAAGTACCACCAACTATAGAAGATACAGATGACCTGGGAGAATACATTGTTGTTGCCAGTAACCCCATTGAACTGGAATGTTATGTTACCGGATCTCCTATGCCAACAGTAAGGTGAGAGACGGGAATCATGCTTCTCATTGGATGTCCTTTTTACCTTCCAATTATAGGGCAGCACTCCTCACCCACTTCTATAGATGTTCAAAGTCTAAAGTTTGGAATTTAATATAATATTTAACTTAACTTAATGAATTATACACTTATTCGTGATTAATTTAAAGCTCCATAATTTAAATGTGTTTTTTATTTGAAAGGTGGTTGAAAAATGGAATCCCTCTTGACATTAGTGATGGCATGTATGTTCAGTCAAATGGTCAAAAACTTATTATTCAAGAATCAGAGTCATCAGATAGTGGATCATATGAGTGTATTGCTAAGAATGAAGCTGGAAGCAGCAGAAAACTGTTTAATGTCAATGTGCATGGTAAGTAGCACATATAGAATGAAGCTTTAATGTACTGAGTGCGATAATGAGTGTTATTGTTATTGCATGTAGCTTGGGGGGCAAGAATACAATAATAATTGTGGCTGTCTTGGAAGCTTTAACTATATTGTGAGTTCCTTGATTGTGCTCTAGTCTTGGGATCCATTCCTGACTGGGACTGTAGGGCTTTATAATTTGTAGTTACCAAGTTGAAAGTCATCAGAAACATCAATGACTTTACATTAAACATTGTTCCAAAAAACTCAGTAATTTATTTCAAGGTTTGTTTGGATTCTGAAAAAAAAGAAACAAAAAGATATGCAAATAACCCTTTACTCACCTTTTTACTGCCTCTTCTATCCAGCGCAGTTGCTCCGCTGGTCCTTGCCTGCTTTTGTTTTGCACACGATCTCTGCAGCTGGAGGTCACATGAAATATTAGTGACATCAACAATCAATCTGAACCTTGATGCTGCTAATTATGGCATGTGACAGGAGAGCCCACTGATTAGCCATTGTGGCCACATGCTGGTACTGTAGGATGTCAAAGAAGACTGGCAAGGACCACCAGAGCAACTATGCTGGAGCTGCAGAGCACTGAAGAGGTGAGCAGTTTTAGCTTTTTTTTCAAGAAATTGGAAAACGACTTTATTAATTGTTAGTACAGGCTCATATGTGTATAACAGATATATTTTGTTTGTATTGCAGTTCGTCCTTTCATTAAACCTGAGCAATCACCAGTATCTGTTCTAATGCTCAAATCTATAACACTGCAATGTATTGCCACTGGATTTCCTAGTCCTCACATCACATGGTTAAAAAATGGTCTGCCTTTCAATGTTGTGAAAGGAAATATTAGAGTAAGTGCACAGAAAATATTCACTCTTCTGGTATTATAATTCTGTGTATGCTCTTTATGTGCAATAGATATCCCTGCATGTCCCCTAAAATGTCATGGATCTAAGATGGTATCACAAACCACTCATTTATTTATTTTTTTCTTTAATTTATTTAATGGGCTACCATTCATTTGAAAATTATTACATTTCCAATATGGAGGAAGCTAAAAGCCTGATATATGGGGTTGCTGAAACAAGGTGTCCAGTTTGTGTGTTTGATATACCTCAAGACCTTCATCCTCCCTGCTCTATTATAAAGTCATGCTTACATTATAAGTAAAATAGGATCTGTGAAGAAGCACATAATCATACCTGAAATGTGTACTGACATGGCTCATTTTGCACTGCCTGCACCTCTATAGCTTGTATGTGACCTGTCGAGAAGGGTGGAGTGAGAACTGGAGAAGCAGGGAGACAACCATATAGCACAGCAGAGAGACTAAGGTGGTGGAGGACAGTAAACCCTCTCACAGCTTGTGATAAGCCTTGGTTAGGAGGCATAAGATGCAAGGTACAATTCACACCCCTTGATCTCTGACTGCAGAGAGCAGGCTTGCATAAGAAGGAAGCTACACCCCTTGATCTCTGACATAAAGTCCCAGAAGGAAGGGGAGCACTCAGGAGCATCAGCAGAGTTGTGATGTGAGGTTGAGCAGCAGCAGAGTTGTGGTGTGGGGTTGAGCAGCAGCAGAGCTGTGATGTGAGGTTCAGCAGCAGCAGAGCTGTGATGTGAGGTTGAGCAGCAGCAGAGCTGTGATGTGAGGTTGAGCAGCAGCAGAGCTGTAATGTGAGGTCACAGTAAATAGTAGTTAATTCACAGTAAGTGACATATACAGTTGTGCTCAAAAGTTTAGATACCCCGGCAGAATTTTTGCTTTCTTGGCCTTCTTTCAGAGAATATGAATGATAACACCAAAACTTTTTCTCCATTCATGGTTAGTGGTTGTGTGAAGCTATTTATTTTCAAACTACTGTGTTTTCTCTTTTTAAATCATAATGACAACCCAAAACATCCAAATGACCCTGATCTAAAGTTTACATGCCCTGGTGATTTTGGCCTGATAACAAGCACAGAAGTTGACACAAATGGGTTTGAATGGATACTAAAGGTAACATCCTCACCTGTGACCTGTGACAAATGCTAGGAAAATTGTTTGGGATGCAAGAAAAACCCACAAATAACATCAGCTGAAATCCTGGACTCTCTGAAAACTAGCGGTGTGGCTATTTCAATATGCACAATAAGGAGGCACTTGAAGAAAAATAAGCTGCATGGTCGAATTGCAAGAAGAAAGCCAAATGACCCTGATCAAAAGTTTACATACCCCATCAATGACATCTTGAAGTCTTTTGTGGTAATTGTGGATGTTTTGGGTTGTCATTATGATTTAAAAAGAGAAAACACAGTAGTTTGACAAGAAATGGCTTCACCCAACCACTAACCATGAGTGGAGATAAAGTTTTGGCGTTATCATTCATATTCTCTGAAAAAAGGCCAAAAAAGCAAAAGTTCTGCCGGGGTATGTAAACTTTTGAGCACAACTGTAAGTCTTTATAATATTAGACAGAATATGGATTGAAATAAATTTTTATTCTCCCCAAAGTATGCCTTTAAAATAAATATAGGGAACAGTAGCTGTAAAGAGAACAGCTAACATTGTTCTGTTTTATTATCATGTCCTCACAGCATAAATAATACACAACCAGGTAGACCTAAGATAAGTCATGGCTTTTATATTTCTAAAGGTGGAGTCTTTTGGCCGCATTTTACAGTTCAAAAGCACTTTACTAGATGATGATGGAAAATACACATGTGTGGCAACAAATGCTGCTGGAGAAGTTGAGCAAAGCATTGTGTTAAAAGTTCATGGTAAGTAATGTCATGTACTGTATGCTACAATTTCACTTTAGTGAAATGCAAAGTACAAATCAGTTAAAAAGATGAAGTCAGTCCAAGTAAGCTGTGACATGTATTACTAAGTACAGTTACATGACATGAAGCTAAATGCAATCTAAAATGAGGCAGCAGTGATTGCGGCACGGAGTTGCCGAAGGAAAGCTAATAGAGACGAGTTAATCGATTTGCTATTAGCTGAATTTGTGCTGAATTTTAGGAATTCGCTGGACCTGGCAAATTCAAAAAACTTGTGATTAGATTTGCACGAATCGCCAAAAAAATGCCTGCTGCCAATTTACACAAAGCAGACGATTCTCACATGACCTGAAGTGCGGCAGCGTAGACTTCCCCATAACACCTAGCAGCTATCACATAACATGGTATAGCACAACTATTGTAGTGTAGTAGTTTTCCAAAATTTAGAGATTCAATTAATAGGTAAGGTGGTGTGGGGGAAGAGAGAGGAGAGACATCAGCAGTGTCAGAGCGACTGATATGCAAGTTGCCTCTTCAGAGAGGAACTCTATAGCGCCACCTGTTGGAAGTAGCAATCCTACAAGTCATTATAGACCCTTTAATGAGTCTTGCAATATGACAGGATAAAAGCTAAATCAGAATCTCAGTTTGCAGACACAGTGTTTCGGGGTACTTCCCCTTGTCAGTGCAAAGTATCAAAACTGATTTGGCTAAGTGAGAGGCTCTGGACTAAGGTCTAAGCAGCTTCTGTATGCGATCGCCATGACTTATATAAACTACATTGATCAGAAAATCTTTCCCTTCCATGATGTACATATATATATATATATACTTCAAATGTCAGGAAGAGGTTAAAGTAAAGAAAAAAAAAAATGATTATACTCACCAGGGGCATACATACAAGTCATGGGGTCCAATAGCAGAAGTATAATGTACTCCCCATAGTCCTCCAAATAGCATAACGTACAGCCCATAGTCCTCCATATAGTATAATGCACAGCCCATAGTTATCCATATAATATACTGCACAGCCCATAGTCATCCATAAAGTATAATGCTCAGACCATAGTCATGCATATCGATCTTCCTACATAGGGTTCATCTATCATGTTGCCATGGCTTGAGTTCAAGCTGAAGGCCATTAATAATAATAATAATAATAGTTCATAACTCGTCCTGCGAAAAACAAGCCCTCGCATGGCCATATTGACAGAAAAATAAAAAAGTTATGGCTCTAGGAAGAAGGGGAGCAAAAATGAAAAAAAGCTTCGGTCATTAAGGGGTTAAATGGAAACTATAGAGATGCCAGAGGGGTAAGGAGATTAACTAGGAAGTTACTTAGGACCATAGTTACCTAGGACCACACCTTCTGCTGTCAGAACGGAAAGGATACTAACTAAAAACTAAATGGCGAACATGTTTATAATTAAGCTACCACAAAAAGCAGGAGACTGAATGGACGTGATGCACAGCAGGGGAAAGAGAAAGGCATGGAGTTCATGGAGCAGTTTTGGGAGTAACAGGCAGAAAACAGACAAATGTGCTATGCGACATTTCTTGACATCCCGCCGACACACAGAATTACAGTAGTGTTAAGAGGGGCACAGAGGGAAAAAAATAGGCATACTTTTCATGTGACAATTGTGCAAAGTAATTTCAAAAGGTGATTAATAATCTTTGGGGAACTATTAGACAAAGGTGATTTTGGAATAAACTATGTTAAGGCAGATCTCAAACTTCTGTGGAAGAAATGCAGCGTGTTCTGCATTGTTTTGTGAAAAAAAAACCTGAAACATTCTTTTTTTGTGGCTTTCACTTGATTCTCTACAATATTTTGATGGTGTTGCTCTAGAGATTCAGTAAAACCATAGGATTACCATGACAGTGACTACAATGTTTACCTATGAAAAAAAGGCGACTGCAAAAAATCAATGATATACAGCTGTAGTATTGATCACAGGCTGTGTGTGAGGTTTTAGAATTCTAGATCCATATATGTGTAACGGGACAATGGTAGTCTGAGCGCTTATCAATATTAATCTTCTGTTCCCATAAAGTTACAATAGAAAATATACAGTAAGTTCCTGATCTCAATCTGGAATATACACATTGCCACTATTTTCTGAAAAATCACAATAGATTTATTCTCTATAACTGCTGTTATGCATGAAGGGGAAACATTTTTGTACTTGAATTTACTGATTCTCATTACTCTTTTCTAAATAAACAAAGAACCTCTGAGCTCAGCACTGATGCCATGGTGCTCAGTGATTGGCTGCAGTGGTCATAAGTGCTATAGTCCACTAAATAAATATGGGAGCAGCAGAGGGTTGATGCTAGAGCAGGAGAAGGTGAGTAATGCTGAAAATACTTTTTACACTGGCACGCTGAAGGTGTATAGAAGACTGAAGGGCAAAATCCATTTAAAATGTTGACTGTGAAGACAGCCCCTTTACGGCTTGTTCAGACAAGCGCATTATACACATGTGCTGTCCAAGTTAAAATCAAACAGCACACTGACCAATGTAAATCAGTACTATCCTGATGTCAGATAGTTAGTGTCTATGAGAAAAAAAATTTCAGCACGGACTATTCTCTCCTGAGTATGAGATGAGGATTGCCTATAGAAGACTATGGGTGTGTAAAACAAATATCGGATCTCATCTGTGTGGCATCCAAGTTTTATAGATACATTTCGATGAACTAGGAAACTATTTCGTTTTAAATTGTTGATATATATATAAATGGATGCCCCATGTCACATGGATACGGATGGAAATTGTCTGAGTTTTCTTGATGGAACTTGATTTTTCACACCTTCATCTGATCCCGGCCTTGAGATGCTCCTCTCTGCCCTTAGTCCACAGCACATTGTGACATTGAAAGTTGTGACAATCCTTGGCCTGAGGGCAGAGAGGAACAATAAGGATACAGCCTCACTGTGGACAAGAGCAAAAACTTAGGTTTGAAATATGACAAAAATCTTTAAAAAAAAGTTGACAAACCTCATTGTAGTTAGTGGGGACAGTCGGGCTCCTCTGGTGTGCGTCTAATGATAAATCTATTCTTAGCCCGCTTTCTATTGCTCTGCTCCAACAGGCCAACTTGTTTATTTTTTGGACAGCTTATCAAAAAATCATGAACAGTTATAATTTTTTTATGGACACATATGAAAACCATTATAAATCATTTTAAGTGGTCCATATCTACAGTCTGTAATTCTGATATAAAGATATCACCTGCATTCTGTGTGAACTAAAAAATAATAATAATTAAAGTCATAAAAAAATCTGAACAAACTGGCATATATATTGTGAGGGGTGGACTCACTCCGCTGCTTCAAAGGTAGACACAGGATCGCTTCTTTGTAAACATGCAAGAATGGAGTAAGACAATCCACCAAAAGAATAAAAAGAAAATTATTTTTATTTAACTTAGTACATAAAAGGCACTTCAGCAACCATTACAACCATATCAATGACAGAGCTTTTAGAAGCAAGGAATAACTCCCCCTGAGGAAGCACACGCAAAACGTGTGTTGGGGCAGTGTGTGCAGTGCCACAGGACAGTCATGGGTAAGAGCTTTATGACTTCATATTAGATATATCTTGGTTACCATATTTGCGTTGACATAGCCGCATGAGTCTCACTGATTTTTCTAGATATACTTGATGCACTGTCACTTTACTTAATCTGTGGGTCTGGTTGCTAGGCTCTACTTAACTATGCTGTACCTGTGGTGTTGCACCTGATTTTTTCTAGTTGCACCTGATACTAAAAGCTCTGTCATTGATATGGTTGTAATTGTTGTTGAAGTGCCTTTTATGTACTAAGTTAAATAAAAATACTTTTCTTTTTCTCCTTTTGGTGGATTGTCCTACTCCATTCTTGCATGTTTACAATCAGGTGGGAGTATTTCCATGGCTATTGCCTTTAGTGGTCCATTACATAGGCCTAGGACCACGTGTTTTATAATGTGTTCTGTCCTAAAGATTTTGTATTATAGGAGCGCTTCTTTTGGTAAATCACCTGCTGGTTTATTGTGGAGCAGCATAAACTATATCAGGGTTCAGCAAAGTAAACATGGCCTTTCTGGCATAACGGCAAAACAAAAAGATATCGTATAGCCAAAGTGCATATGTCTGAGGGATTCGTCTGCTCAGACAACCATGTGTCTTCACTTGGAGCCACGTCTGGAGTCTCTCCTGCCCAAACCACAACACAGAGAAAAAAACAGAGGCTGTACAATTAACATCCCAACCACACCCTTGAGGTGGAGGTATGGTGAGTAGGCGTCCCGCATATCTCTTACCTACTCACCTATAAAACCACCCATAACATGGCTGATTAACTCCTTCAGCACCTAGCATGCTGAAGAGAAACTTATGGGTTTCTAGATCACGGAAGAAAGCAATCTTCGTGACACATATCTCACCTCATTTACCGTGCCAGTGACCCAGCCACAAAATACATGGATAGGGAATTGTAGTCTAGAGGCGCAGTGGGAAAATTCAGGATGTCACCTATGACAGATTACAAGGTAGGTTCAGGGGGCTGAATGGGAGCTAAAAAATAAACATGAGTGGGGTGATTATAGAGTCATTACAGAAACAGGCAGGTCATTTTTTTCATGTAGGCATTCCTTGTGAGTGTTTTATTTTGTTTTGCAGAACCACCAAAAATAGAGAATTCTGGGGAAGTTGTCTATGAAACTGTAATTGCTAATCAACCTGTAACTCTTGAATGTAAGGCTTCTGGGAAACCTGATCCAGGTAAGTTACTACTACTAGATACCCAAAAAGATGCGCAGCTATCAAAGTCATATGAGAAAAAATAAGTACCTAAATGAAAAAAAAAACGCTAAAGATGAGCTCAAACTGCCTCTTTATCCCACTTTCACTCTCCCCATTTCCAATTGTTGAAACTCTTTTCTTCAAGGATTTGAATGACCTCTTAAATTTATATCTAACAATAAAATCAGCCTCAATATAGATTTTACATTCTGATCAAAGCTATTCTATAAAAGACAAAAAAACTGACTGGCACATCGACTAATGTGAATAGGTGCATACCAGGAGGAGCTACCCCATATACAATATACAAAAAAAGGTTGCACTCTATCATGAAGAGTGCAACCTTTTTTTGCATATTGTATATGGAGGTAGCTCCTCCTGGTATGCACCTATTCACATTAGTCGATGTGCCAGTCAGTTTTTTTGTCTTTTATATAATAGCTTTGATCAGAATGTAAAATCTATATTGAGGCTGATTTTAGGTGGTGATTTTAATTACAGCAGGTCCCTACTTACCCATAAAATGCAGGCATTGCTGGCATTGCTGACAGAGGTGTCCACATTCACCCAGGAATTCAGACATCAGCTTTAGAGAGGTATTCACACAGGTCAGGGACCCATCAGACTGTGACCACCTTGACGATGGTTGGTGGGCAGATAATATTTGGCCAAATTTTATGCTAAGCATCTCAAATTTTTCCTAATACTCCAAAGCCGTATTGCTATTCAAAATTTCACATATTCCACATTGACATGCTTCAGCATCATAGAGTGCAACCTTTTTTTGTACAAAGCTATTCTATATACTTATTATGAAACTATAAGAATTAGCAACTGAAGCTAAAGTAACATGGAGCGCCCACCAGGACCGTGGGAATACTCAGTATCGGGCCGGTTCTTAAAGGGGATGTGTCATGGCAGCAGTGACCCAGTCCGTGGTCCTGGGCTTCTAATGAAAATGATGATAAAAGGGGAATAAAGTTTATAAGATATAGTTTGAGACGCCACCTGTGGTATTCGGCAAATAAGGTGTTAGCTGACGCTGCAGATTCAGTCCACTGGGGTAGTTGTTGATGCACAGAGTTGGTACAGCGCTCAACAGGCAGAGCTATTCCCCAGGGCAGTGGAGGTATAAAATGATGATGATGATGGTTGTAGTTGTTGTGGGCAGGGAGAGTGGCACAAAAATGAGTTAGAGGACACAGCAGGGTGCATTTCTCAATGCTTTACTCACACTTCTGCAGAAACTGTCTCCAGCCGGGTGCTGTGTCCTCCGGGCCTGTGGTCCAGCAAATTCCCAAGTAGATTGGGAAACACCTTTCCAGGACTCCTTTAGATGTTCCTTTCCTGGCCTTCTCACTATGCTGGCTACCGCCTCTCCTGCCCTGCGTCTTCACACACAGAGGCCTGAGCCAGTAGACTCGGATCTTGTCGGGCGATGTTGGTCAGACCCCTGGATCATATATGTCTGCCTTTTCAGCAAATGTGTTGGATATGGTTGCAGCACATGCAGATACTGCAGCCTCCGGTTTTCTAGCTGAGTCCTTAGTTTCTCCACTAGTTTTGGGGCTGGTCCCCTAACTGCGACCTGGTCCCTCCATCGACCACGCCGGTGAATACGGGCCCCACGGATGGATTCCTCACTATCCGTGCCCCTAGGACCCCTTCTGTCCTCCCGGGAGCTTCCTTTTGTCTATCCCTTTCAATTCTCTCTCTGTCATCTGGGGACAAGCTTCTCTCAGCTTCAGCCCCCCTGTAGACTCTTTGTCCGTCTTTCCTCAGGAGCTACTCTCTGCTCCTCACTCCTCCTCTCCCTCCAGCAGACTCCTTCCAGAAGCTTCTCTGACCACTGTCATACTCCCTGACTCCTCATTCTTCTCTACTTTCCCCATCCACCCCCCAACACCTTTTCCTACCCAGTCTCCCTAAGGGAACACCCAGATGCCCGACTGAACTGGTATGTGTTGGGTGCAAGTGTTAGAGTCCAGGATAGTGCTCTCTCCTTACCTGAGAGTGGGATACCACACCTCTGGATGAGGTGCAGTACCTCTGTGGCGACTGAACCTTCAGTGGCGCCTCAAACACATCTGTCCTATCTGGAACATTTATAGCAAATTCACTTGATATGCCCTATATAGACCCATATCTAGCTACAGAATAGGGCCTACTATGCATTGCCAGGAATAAAGACGTGTCACAGAATGCTTTGGCTCTCTCCATTAATTTGTAAAAAGAGTGCTGAAAATTGCTGAGCATGCTGCTCTCCAAGTTCTGGAACTACATTAAAGTGAATGAAAAGAGGTACGCATGTGTGGTGCGCTCCTGTTCTCAAAATAGATTTGGATAGAAACAGTACAACCCATATCTTGGACATTTATAACCTATCCTGTAGATTTGCCATAATTGTCTGAGATGGAAAAGACCCTACTAGTATTTTTCCAAGTTGATCGTTGTATGAGTCACTATGAGAATCATTCCTCTGTGGTTTCATACCTGGCAATGAGTTTTGATATATTTGTAGATAGTATAGACAACTCCCTGAACGGATCTATGATTATGTATACTGTACATATAGATATGATTAATCCCATGAATTCTTAACTTTATATAACTAAACTGAAAATGAAAGGTTCGTGTAGAAATTATTAAATAATATGATGCTATTTTTTGTTTTGTATGATATTAAAGTTGTCACCTGGATAAAGGATAACCAGCCCATCATACTCACTGGCGAGCCATCAGTTGCCATCGCAGACAAAGGGCAAATACTACAGATAACAAGCGCACAACCATTTGATGCTGGAGTTTACAAATGTGTAGCCAACAGCATAGCAGGATCAGCTGATTTGACATATGTGCTACAGGTACATGGTAAGTATGTCTTACATTAGCCGTAGCTGGGAGTCGTATGTAAACTGATACCAAAGTAAAGCACTTTGGCTGTGAGTCATCAGGACCAGTGATTATCACGGCGGTCTTTATGAGCGACTTTGGTGGAGTCAGATGCTTTTGATTCATTAAGAAGCGAACATTAATGAATCATGTGTGTCTTTCAAATGCCGTGTGTCTCTATGTACTTCCCCACACATCTTACTCCAGTCAGCGACTAGAGTAAGGCTTCTGGTATAAGGCACGCCACATTACATTATGAATTAGATCAGCAGTGGCGTCACGTTTCCATCCAGCCCCAGCTTCATCCGTTTTGGTGGAGCTAGGCAAATTTGACATGTAGACTTTTGATACCATTTTCTGGCATAAATGATTTTATGACTTGGGGGACCTTGTGCTTTATCTGGAGCTTCTTGTCCTAAAGTAAAATTTTACTTTAAAACCATCAAAAATATATGAATATTTAAACATAAATTGAACAGAGTATCATGATACATAAATTGATCCATCCAGCTGTGGGAGTATTTTGTAATAATGCAAGGTTTCAGAGAATTTCCCATTCCTCACTGTCGTACTACAGAACTATAGACGGGCACTGTCCATACTATAGGTTAGAAGGTCGGCTGGGTAAAATTCCCTGTAGGCAGTGTGGAGTATTCCAGCAGCAGATGCATTTTCTTAATACAGCCATTGTTAATACCTGGATGTAATTATTATATTATTCACCAGCAAGGCTATATTCATTTACAGTTCCACCATTCATTCTTGGGTCTCATGAACATATAAGTGTGATCATCAACAATCCTGTGAGACTAGAATGTGAAGCCACTGGCTTTCCAACACCTGGTTTAACATGGCTAAAAGATGGCAGACCCGTATCCAGTTTCAGTGGTGGAATTCAGGTATGCAATTACATTCTACAGTCTATCATCTATCTATCTATCAATCTATCTATCTATCTATCTATCTATCTATCTATCTATCTATCTATCTATCTATCTATCTATCTATCTATCTATCTATCTAAATAGAAAAGACAGATAGCAGCAAAAACTCGAGCAGATTTTGAGTGCAATACTTCCTGAATAATGCGGTTGTCCAATGCAAAATATAAAAGGAAAAAAATCAGGCAGCACTCCATTTCAAGGAAAAATTGTGGGCTTTAATCCAGCATCAAGTGGTGCAATGTTTCAACCTCACAACATGGTCTTTGTCAATGCCGTGCTTGACAAAGACCATGTTGTGAGGTCAAAACGTTGCACCACTTGGTGCTGGATTGAATCCCACAATTTTTCCTTGAGCTGGAGTGCTGCCTGATTTTTTTCCATCTATCTATCTATCTATCTATCTATCTATCTATCTATCTATCTATCTATCTATCTATCTATCTATCTATCTATCTATCTATCTATCTATCTATCTATCTATCTATCTATTCATATGGACTAACCAAAGAAGCCAAAAATACCCATTTATAATATTTTGTGCTGAACAATAAGATAAGGCCATACAGTTATTTTGTGTTTTCATTTAAAGTATAATTTGCCATAAATTTGTCATTTCTTACCTGGTTTAAATTGTGCTGTTCTCCTGAATCTGGCATCCTTTATTTTTTTTTTCACACGCCTCTCCGTTCCTGTATGTAAATCTGTTCTTTGTAGCTAAAGAAAACTCCCATAAAGAAGAGTTGAGAGCCTAAGGGTACCGTCACACTCAGCGACGCAGCAGCGATCCCGACAACGATACGACCTGGCAGGGATCGTTGCTGCGTCGCTTTGTGGTCACTGGTGAGATGCCAAAAGGTCAGATCTCCCAACGACGCAGCAACGATCGGCGACCCGTAGTGACCTGTGTAACGATGTGTCTTCTATGTGTCTCAGTGCTGAGTCGCTAGCGAGATCGTTGGTAAAGGTGTCAAACACACCGATGCATGCTACCCAGCGGGATCTCAATGACCAAAGAAAGGTCCAGGACTCCAGGCATTTCCGACACGACCAGTGATTTCACAGCAGGGGCCTGATCGCTGGTAAGTGTCAAACATAGCGAGATGGCTGCTGAGGTCGCTGTTGCATCACAAAACTTGTAACTCAGCAGCGATCTCGCCAGCGATCTCGCTTAGTGTGACGGGGGCTTTAGGGAAAACAGGCCCCAAAACAAAAGAAAAACAATGCCAGATTCAGGAGAATAGTAGAATTTCATCAGGTAAAAAATGACATATTTAAGGCAAGTAACAGGTCCAATTTAATACTATAAGAAACTATAGCTTCCTTCAGACATGAATTCTCACCCCCCAAAAAAAAAAATAAAGCAAATATACTGAATTGGCTTAGAATAGATAAATCCGTAAATATTTAAACTAACACCTAAAACATAACTCTCTAAGGGCCTGTGCACACATTGCAGATTTGCCTGCGGA
>VIAB01010058.1:20820-33643 GCA_009801035.1 Oophaga pumilio | reverse complement strand
TAATAAAAAGTAGCAAGTAATGAAACACATTTCCTAAATTGTTGGGCTTTTTATCTATACTATGCAACTTTTCAATAAATGCTTAAAGAATTTTTCCGGTCCAAAATGATAAGTCTGCAGTCAGTCTGTGCAGAGTGACTGCAGACTTATCATATTGGACGGAGAATCTCTTTAAAGGCTATCACTCATATGTTTCTTAAGCGGAAGAAACACACAAAAACACCATTTGGACTAATGCACAAACACAGCAATTACCACTGTAAATGATGAGGAAGATAAATACACTTTGCCAGAAGACATGGCTGTATGTAATATTATGTGCGCTGCATGGGAAAGTGCAGGAATCATTGTGTATGTCGGTATATTCCTCCTATAACACATTATGTTTTGCAGATTAAGGATGCTCAGGTTAAAGATGCTGGTCGATATTCTTGTGAGGCTGCTAACGTCGCTGGAAAAACTGAAAAATACTTTAATGTGAATGTTTTGGGTATGATATTTTAGCTTTTGCCTTATTTTAAACAAATAAAAAACTATTTATTAGTGGTGTTATTTGAGATTATAAAAAAGGGTCAGCTGTCAATACCTTTCCCACAAATGAATCTACTATTACATCCTAATTTAGGATTTCTTTCTGGAATAGGATATATTCAGTGATATCCGGTAATATGAAGCCCACATACAGTTGCCACAGTCGATCTGTATCTGTGTTTTCTCTGATCCTAACCATGGAACCTCTTAGATGTTTCAGCCAAGACAAGCTTGAGAGAGGAATGGGGATTCCTATTTCAGTGTGTTGACTGCTAGTGATGTGATAATGGGATGCTGATGAGTTTTTATGTGAGCTGAGTGCCTGACTAAGGACCCCAAGGTCTGCTAGAAGCACATGCCTAAGGCCGGCGTCAGACTTAGCGAGAAACTCGCACCAGTCTTGTGCGATTCTCTCGTATCGACACTCGGACCGGAGCGTGCGGCTGCATAAAAATACTGTACATGTAGCCGCATGCTCCAGTCCGAGTACCAGTGGCAGCACTGGTTATTGATGCGAGAGACTCACACTAAAGTCATGTGAATTTCTCGCAAGTCTGACGCTGGCCTAATGCAGAGGTCGCCAACATTTCTGACCTTTAGAGCTACATTCAGCTATGAAAGAGGGTTGCAAGCCACAGGCAGCACCTGCCCCACTCACAGTAGTGACACCCAGAGCCCATTATTTCCGGTATAATTGCAGTGAAAGCTTTTCCACTGAAATCACACCAACGCCCTATGCCAAGCTCCAGAGTTTCCTATCTTACTCCCATTCAGATCTGCTCCTCCATGCAGGGTTACACAAAAATGTCACCATCTAGAGATCTACTCTTCGCTGTTTGCTTCATCTGGTGCTAATGCACCAAGCTGCCAGACAGCCATGAACTACTCATCATGGGCCAGCGATCCAGATGTGGCTCTCGACCAACAGGTTTGGGACCCTTGACCTACTAAGTCAGAGTAGCTTAGTATTCCTATTAAAAAAAAGGTGAAATTATGTTCAATAAAGATTAAAAGAAATCTGTTAGTAGGACTTACCATAATAAGCAGTCTATATGGGCACAAAGGTCATAGGAATCAAAATAAATTGATACATTGATATCTTATATGTAAATAAGCTGTTCAGGACTATGATCTGCATGAGAATCTGCCTCCAGAGATTATTATAAATGAAAGGATGAGTTACCAGAATGAGACAAATAACTAACATAAAACAGTAGAACTGAACTTTGTTTCCTTACAAACACATTTGCTGCAGCTCTCACATCTCTGCTGAATTATCACAATATTACATCCCTGTCTGCCTCTGAGATGAAGACTGAAGCTGAGAAGAACCTGCACATGTGTGAGGCATAATCACACACAGCTCTGCAGTGAGATCAAGAGAGCAGAGAGCGGCCATTACACATCACACTGGTAACAATGGTAAATATTATACATCACAGTGGTAACCATTATGCATCACACTGGTAACACTGGTAACCATTATACAGGGTGGACCATTTATATGGATACACCTAAATAAAATGGGAATGGTTGGTGATATCAACTTTCTGTTTGTGGCACATTAGTATATGGGAGAGAGAAAACTTTTCAAGATGGGTGGTGACCATGGCGGTCACTTTGAAGTCGATCATTTTGGATCCAAATTTAATTTTTCCAATGGGAAGAGGGTCATGTGACACATAAAACGTATTGAGAATTTCACAAGAAAAACAATAGTGTGCTTGGTTTTAACATAAATGTATTCTTTCATGAGTTATTTACAAGTTTATGACCACCTATAAAATGTGTTCAAAGTGCAGCCCATTGTGTTGGATTGTCATTGCAACCCTCTTCTCCCACTCTTGACACACTGATAGCAACACCGCAGAAGAAATGCTAGCACAGGCTTCTAGTATCCGTTGTTTCAGATGCTGCACATCTCGTATCTTTATACATCTCAAAAGTCCAACAATTATAGTTACCACCTCCAAATTCTCATATATCCACCATTTCCTCCATGTATACCAGGAAAAAGAGGCAAAGTTAAATCAAACCATCATCAAAATATTTATTTAAACACAATCAGACAAAAAATATATATAAAAAACAAGGGAATTCCACAAAATGGCTGAAGGTAAAACAAGATTCACCGACTAGTCAAGATGAGACATATACAATTATTGCAGCACCATTATACAATTAATAATAGACACTGTCCATATAGCATTCCTCCTGGATTGTTAGTTTGACATCACAGGTGACAATTCATATTTGTTTATGGCCCAGTATCAGTGCATTAAAGTGCCTAGTGCTAAGGGTGCTACTCTATGGTATACATGGAGGATATGGTGGATACATCTCATATCTTCACAGCAAATACAATTGCCTTCAGATGACCCCAAAGATAAAAGTCTAATGGGGTCAGATCAGGAGACCTTGGTGGCCATTCAACTGGCCCACGATGACAAATCCACTTTGCAGGAAACTGGTGCCATTTGTGAGTAGCTAATATCAGCTGAAGGGATGTTCGACTGATGCCACTCTCCAGTGACATGCAGCGAGTGCTACGCTGTGGGCTCTTGCTGAATGAAGCTAGGACAGCCACTGATGTTTCTTCATTAGTGACAGTTTTCTTGCGTCCACATTTTTACAAATCCAACACTGAACATGTTTCACAAAATTTGGCAAGCGTTTTTTCTAACTGTAGCGTGGGAGATGGGTGGTATCGTAGGATGTCTTGCATTGAAATCTGCCGCAATGACCCGGATACTGCGTTCACCAGACATCAATACAATTCTATCGGCTCCTCACGTGTTTACATCTACGAATGTCAATGGCTGTAAACAAAGAGAAACTTGTAAATAACTCATGAAAAAATAAAGTTACGTTAAAACCAAGCACACCATTGTTTTTCTTGTGAAATTCTCAATAAGTTTCATGTGTCACATGACCCTCTTCCCATTGGAAAAAATAAAGTTGGATCCAAAATGGCTGACTTCTAAATGGCCACCATGGTCACCACCCATCTTGAAAAGTTTTCCCCCTCCCATATACTAATGTGCCACAAACAGGAAGTATAGGTGTATCCATTTAAATGGCCCACCTTGTACATCACGCTGGTAACCATTACACATCATTCTGGTAACTCCCCTTCATGTAAAATAAGCCCTAGAGGCAGATTTTCCTGCCGATCAGTGTCCGGCCCATAGTCCTTAACAGCTCATTTACGTATAAGAAAGTTTTGGATTTCTCTGGAATAAGTCATCGGATTGCAGATATTAAGATATCATTTTATTATTATTGTGCCCATATAGATGGTTTAGTAAATTTGATCCTGCTGTCAAATGCCCTTTAAAAATAAGAAACAAAATTCTTCCAAAAAAGTACATAAAACAAATATTTTTAAAAAAGGTAAAAAATATAGGCACAGAGACAGACACCGACAGAAGAAGACCCCTGTGTAGGAACAATGTATGTGCCCTTTGCAGTCTAATGACTCTTCATAATACACAATTCCACCTGCTTTGGAGGGGATAGTGGGCCCTTTGTCTCTTAGGCCCCTAGGCGACTGCACAGGTTGCACCACTGGTATATCTGCCTTTGTATATGGTTCAGAGTTGCGTTCAGGGTGCGGTACCATTCACAACTGCACACTTAGCATATCTTGCATTGACTTTTTATTGGTTGTGCTTAAGCTCTTACCATGTCGTGAAATATTACTTACATGTCTCATATCTACTAAATCTTAGTGCCCCCAAAGATCAAAAGTTCAGTGGAAGAAAGAGTTGTTCCTGTCATTGAAGGATCACTCATAAGTCTCGTGTGTGATTCCAGCGGGATTCCAGCTCCTGCTCTCACTTGGACAAAAAATGGTCAGTACGGTACATTATGTGTCAGTCTACTTCCAGTTATGCAGCTTTATCTTACAGTGTTTTCTGTACTAATCTTCAGTGATATTTACTGTGGATCTCTTGCATTAAGCCTTCTCAGAGAAATAACATGTAGCCCCTAGCAAACATTCCAGTAGTGCTCAGCAGAGCAGAGCGCAGTGATCGCTGCTGCGGTGTCCTACTCTATACATTGCATACATCGGCCGCTGTGGGGCCAGATGGCAGCTGATGGGTGGAGGAACCCCACCAATGACATAGTTATGGCTTATCCTACAGATCCTTTCATTTTTTACACCTTAGTGTGTAGGTCTGAAGCTTCTTATCATGAGGGTAAATCTTTTGGGCTTTTATGTATCTGAACACTGTGTTCTGTTATTTGTTTGTTTTTTGAGCTGCCATAATAGAGCAGAACTGATGCCATGATGGTGTCATCAGAGCCTTATCCAGTTTTGCTGTTTTCAGGTTTTCCACTGAATCCAGAGGACTCGGGCCGCATTCGTTATCTTTCTGGAGGTCGTCACCTTCAGATATCAATGGCTGTAAAGACTGATGAAGCCGAATATACTTGTACTGCTATAAACACGGCTGGAATTGCGACAAGGCAGTACAACATGACAGTTTATGGTAAATGAGACAATAGTAATATTATCCTCAGCAATCTTTACATGTCAATTACCTTGAAATACTCAAAGCAAAATAAATTCCACCAGGAACAAAATCCGGCACATATTTCATATATTATAAAATAGAAAATGAAATGACAATGTGGAAATGAGCAGGTCGGTCTCTCATTAGTGGCAGTGAATGAATAGTCATTGCATTTTATTTCAACAGAAATAACAATAAAGTTTTCCAATGGCCTCGTGCTCATAGAGTATTACAGGACATACTGCTTATTCTTTTTTTCTGTGGGATTTACACAGAATTCAGCAGAAAAATCTCCATTTGCATTAGAATGAAGTGTCAGGAGGGCAGAGCGATGGTGTGGCCTGTAGACTTCTGTGGATGCCATATAATAGCTCTGGGAAAATCAGAAGCCACAGATCAATAGTCACATAGACTTTGTATATTTGTTTTTCCAGAGGTTACACATTATATAGTAAAGCAGACAGTGGATATAAAAAGTCTACACACCCCTGCTAAAATGCTAGGTTTTTGTCTTGTAAAAACAAATAAAAATAATTTTAAGGAGGGAAAATTAAAATAATGTGGCTACATACAGTGGGTACGGAAAGTATTCAGACCCCTTTAAATTTTTCACTCTTTGTTTCATTGCAGCCATTTGGTAAATTCAAAAAAGTTCACTTTGTTTTCTCATTAATGTACCCTCTGCACCCCATCTTGACTGAAAAAAAACAGAAATGTAGAAAGTTTTGCAAATTTATTTAAAAAGAAAACTGAAATTTCACATGGTCATAAGTATTCAGACCCTTTGCTCAGTATTGAGTAGAAGCACCCTTTTGAGCTAGTACAGCCATGAGTTTTCTTGGGAATGATGCAACAAGTTTTTCACACCTGGATTTGGGGATATTCTGCCATTTTTTCTTGCAGATCCTCTCCAGTTCCGTTAGGTTGGATGGTGAATGTTGGTGGACAGCCATTTTCAGGTCTCCCCAGAGATGCTCAATTGGGTTAAGATCAGGGCTCTGGCTGGGCCAGTCAAGAATGGTCGCAGAGTTGTTCTGAAGCCACTCCTTTGTTTTTTTAGCTGTATGCTTGGGGTCATTGTCTTGTTGGAAGGTGAACCTTCGGCCAAGTCTGAGGTCCAGAGCACTCTGGAAGAGGTTTTCATCCAGGATATCTCTGTACTTGGCCACATTCATGTTTCCTTCAATTGCAACCAGTTGTCCTGTCCCTGCAGCTGAAAAACACCCCCACAGTATGATGCTGCCACCACCACGTTTCACTGTTGGGATTGTATTGGGCCGGTGATGAGCAGTGTCTTGTTTTCTCCACACGTATCGCTTAGAATTATCAGCAAAAAGTTCTATCTTCGACTCATCAGACCAGAGAATCTTATTTCTCATAGTCTGGGAGTCCTTCATGTGTTTTTTAGCAAACTCTATGCGGGCTTTCATATGTCTTGCACTGAGGAGAGGCTTCCGTTGGGTCACTCTGCCATAAAGGCTCAACTGGTGGAGGGTTGCAGTGATAGTTGACTTTGTGGAACTTTCTCCCATCTCCCTACTGCATCTGTGGAGCTCAGCATCGGTGATCTTGCAGTTCTTCTTTACCTCTTTCACCAAGGCTCTTCTCCCACGATTGCTCAGTTTGGCTGGACGGCCAAGTCTAGGAAGACTTCTGGTGGTCACAAACTTCTTCCATTTAAAGATTATGGAAGCCACTGTGCTCTTAGGAACCTTGAGTACTTGCAGAAATTCTTTTGTAACTTTAGCCAGATGTGTGCCTTTCCACAATTCTGTCTCTGAGCTCCGTGGCCAGATTTCCAATCACAAGGAAATGGACAGCATGTGACTTAAATATGAGTGACTGAGCAAAGGGTCTGACTACTACTACTTATGACCATGTGATATTTCAGTTTTTCTTTTTCACTATGCGTTCACATACACCTACAGATCACCCAGGGACACTGAGATGTGGCGCGTCTCTCCAGACCGCAGCATCTTAATTTCTCTTGAGGGGAGACACTGGTCTCCGCAACAGAAATTACATCCATAGAATGTACTGGACGCAGTGAATCCGCACGGTTCAGTCATCACATGCGGAATCACCTGCGTTCAATAGCCGGCAGCACTTTGGACTTAGCAGACATGTGCTACATTCAAAGCGCTGCCAAATACTGAAAGTCTGCACATTTCCTAAAAGTCAGCAGGGTTCTCTCTCTCCCACATGTTTATTTTCTGAGGAATTAAAAGCTTTCCAGTGTTAAGATTCTTGTGAATTTTTTAGCTGCAAATCAAACTTTGGGGAAAATTCGGCAAAGTCAGAGAATTCAAATTTCTCTCATCCATAACCTCTGGTGATAATGTCCTGCTGTTACATTTTTAAAAATACAGCAATTGTCCAGGGAAGGGCCCCTATCTTTACATCATGCTGCTCTCAGATTAGGTTGCAAAAAAAAACTTGGTAGATCTGGACCAGATTTATACATGCAGTTTATGCGTTGCAATACTAATAGTGTGAATATTATATTTCTTTTGTTACAGTACGCCCTACTATATCTGAAAATGGAAAAGTTCCCATTGAAATTGCGAAAATTCAAGGAAGCAATTTAACTCTTGAATGTGACTCCAGTGGAGACCCAGTACCCATGATAACCTGGCTGAGAGATGGCACTCCTGCCCTTAATGGAGATGGGTTCAGACTCCTAAACAATGGAAGACAGTTTCATTTAGAAAACATTCAGCTTTTACACTCTGGCCATTATGTGTGTGTAGCAGTAAATGTGGCAGGACAAGCTGACAAAAAGTATGACTTAAGAGTGCTTGGTAAGTGACTTTAAATATTGCTTTTTTCGAGATAAGATTTTTAAAGCACCACTCCAATGTTTTGTTTATTTTAGTGCTGGAGTGGTTCTTCCATTATAAGTTCCTTGTCCCAGTCTTATACTCATCCTCTGGCATCTTCACCTTTTTACAGCTCCATTCCGATCACGCAACGCAATCTTGTGACCGCAATTTCTGACCAACCAGAAGTCAGATGTAATGTCTTAAATTCTCAATGCAAGTCTGTGAGAGCCAGAATGAGGCTGCCATAGACCTGTATTGAGTTGTGACCTCCTGCTCACTCCATCAAACACTGGAGTGATCTTGCAGGTCACAAACTGCAGGAGACCAATGGGAGCTGCGGCAATAAAATAGAAACACAACAGCGAGTAAGTATGAGTGTAGGATCAGTGACCTTACAGTAGAAGCACCACTCTAGTGGTAAAATATAAAAAAAAACACTGGACTGGTGCTTTTGTAAGGTAACAAGCAGGAACGCCGGATGCAGTGATGAGCAGGAGGCAGAGCAAGAGTTAACGGGTTCCTTTTTATAAAGAATATTATAACAGAAAATACTCCACGCAGGGAGACATTAAGAGAATATGTGGCTAACAAGAATATGCAATAATATCATGGTAATGGAAGGGCAAATAACAGGTTAACTGCAGTTCCTGGATAAAGGTGGCTGGAATATCCCTCAATGGCGCCGCAGGTAATGGGAGCAGTCTCTGTATTGGTCTCGGAGATAGGTGAGGAACTGTCTCTTTACGGTGGCGGTGTATCTCGGTATCTTCAAACGTAATCCTTTGGTTCTGGAATGGGGTGCTGCACAAGAGGATGCATGAGGCACCGCGGTGGATATACAAAGTCCCGGAGTGCAGGCCGCGGTCACGGTACCTGAATCAACGTGCACTGCCTGGTGAATCCCATGTAGAGCGCTGGCCACAGTCAGAGGGATGGACCGGTCAGATTTACTGGAGTAAATCAACAGCAACAGCAGTAACAGCAACAGCAGTAACAGTCTCTGGTTGTGCACAGACAGTATGCACGGGGGATGAACATGTACAGTGCGGGCCTGCTAGCTGGCATCGGTCTGCAGGGAGGGAGTCAACATTCTCCTGTCGCACACGCTGTCGTCCTGCCAGAAGCCCCGTTCTGGCGCACTCAGTCTCTTTTATATATGACTCGACCCCCCCAGTCAGGTGCCAGGGTCCATACCAGTCAGAAAGTCCTTCCCCTGGCAACAATGATGACAGCCCCGATGGTTCTGGCCCCGACACGAGAAGAGTATCACAAAGCTCGGTCCATCTCCCTACACTTTAACAAAATATCAGGTCTTTGTTTTAGGCTTTTGAAGTACTAATAGACAAACATAACTATAAGTGTGTTTAAACGGGTTGTCCAAGATATTGTTTTACTTGTTCCTAAGCTTGCCCTCACCAGTATTAGTAGTCTTAAAATATACTTGTATTGAAAATGGTAGACCTATCTTCTATATGGGCTGGTAATGGCGGCTGAGACCTCACTATGATGATTAGTACAAAAAGGGTTAAACTGCACCTCTGAAATGTCAAAATCCTATAGACAAAGTTCCTGAGGTGCACGGCAAATACCAGGGAGTCCAACCTGGAAAAATTCCATGACAATTAAAAAAAGAGAATTTTTCAATTTTCAATTTTTTCACTATGATGATGTCACTCAGGTGATGTTCCACATGTTTTTTCAGTTCCAGTGGTGCTGCCCAGTATACGTAGCATTACAACTGACATTAGTATATAGGACGTGCTGAATTTTATAGTGCTTGATTCGTGATTTCTCTCTTGCATTCTCAGTGGTACAGAAGTTGGATCAAGTTTGCATGATCCACTATCCTGCTCTACATAGGTTTTTGCTGCATAGTATGATGCTAGTCACTACTCATGACAAGCCATGAGGCTGGGTAGTCAAGAGTTCCAGGGTCAGGTACCAAGATGGCAAGTCATAAACAAATGGGTAAGGCAAAGACGTAGTCAGGTCTCAGTTCAAGGTCATAATTTCGGGAAGGTAATGGATCAAGAGAAAAGGTCACTCAGAGACAAGGTCCAAGGTCGGGCAGTAATTAGAGGCAGAGAGTTAGCAAAATAGCTGAGTATTCACTCGATTAGGAGACACATGGAGGAAGCCCCTGCATGCCCCGGCCCTGATTGGATGGCAGAACAGACACTCAACACACTGACTGCTTAGCATGCAGCAGCCTCTGATTGGACAGTTGGGCTGTCCATCTCAATACTTACAGCTCAGCACGCCCCTGTCGTAGATTGGACTACTGAACTATCACTCACTGTTTCCAGACATACCAATAGGTGGAATCATGTCACATAGGTCACACATAAAATGAATGAGGGAAGACCGTGATCACCGTTTACTCTTCTGATGTACATGGGACTCGTGATTATACCTGCCTATCAGCAGTCCCATTTACAGCAGGAGATGAAGTGGCTATTGCAGTCCTCACCCTGACAGGAGATGATGTGCTGAAGCCTGAGGCTGTGTATCAAGGAGCAGTATACTGCAGGAGTAGAGATATACTGTAGAAGTAGAGATGGACTGCAATTATCTTTACATAATGGGTGGCAGGAGTGGAATGAGAGAAGCAATGCACTTAAAAATGGGGCTGCAATATACAGGGGTTAAGAAGAGCACTATACTACAGATGAGGCTATATACAGGAAAAAAGAAATGTATATCAATGGAGAGAGGGGAGCATATCTAAAGAAGAATATAATGCTGTTTGCAGGGAATACAGGGCAATGGATAGAAGAGCTAAAGCCAGTAACGGAGTGAGGCTTGCAAGGGAGACCAAAAGTAATAAAAAACGATTTGGGGGGTATGTCAAAAGGAAAAGAAAAGTCAAACATGATATATGACTTTTACATGATGAAAAGGGTAAAGTGGTCAAACTTTTAAATTCCTATTTTGCATCTGTGTTTTCTAAGAAAGCAATTGAAATATCAACGGATCTTCACAGTGCTATTGAAGAAATAAAATAATTCACATGAACTATAAACAGAGAGATGGTGAGGGAATACTTAGCTAATTTAAATGAATTTAAACCTCCTGGTCCAGATTAATTACATCCTAGTGCACTGAAAGAGTTAGAGGAAATTGCAGAACCGCTATCCAAAATCTTTGAAAATTCCTGGAGAACAGCAAAAGTCCCAGAACATTGGAGAAGGTCAAATGTTGTCCCAAAGTTCAAAAAAGAAAAGAAGATGGAGCCAGGAAATTACAGGCCAGTGAGCCTTACTTCTGTACCAGGAAAGAGTTTTGTGCAAATTATCAAACAGCATGTATGTAAATACTTGTTCAAGAATACAGTAATTAAAGGGATTGTGCAGTCCAAATCGAAATGTCTGCAGTCACTCTGTTTAACTGCAGACTTATGAATCCCCCAAGCGCACGTACTGTGCGCTGTGTGGGTTCACCAGTTTCTAACCCAGGAACGGAGCATAGGTATACATTATACATACTCACAGCCAGTGGGTGTGGCCTTGCTCCTTACACTTGTATGGAGCGAGGCAGCACCTAATGTAGAGACAAGGCCAGCCAGTAGGCGTGGCCCACTAGAGGGCACCGCTTTGCTCCATACAGGTGTATGGAAGGTAGGCTGCACCCAATGGCAGGGAGTATGTATAACTTATACATACCCTCCGGTCCCAGCTCAGGAACCGACGAATCCCCCCGAATCAGCATGTGACTGCATACTTATCAATTTGGACTGGACAACCCCTTTAACCAGAGCCAGCATAGGTTTGAAGCAAACAAACTAATTTCCTTCTATGATGGAATCACTGACTGGGTAGATAAAGGAAATGCTGTAGATATAGTATATCTTGACTTCAGCATAGTATTTGATATAGTATCTCATACTATCCTTATTATAAAAATGACCAAGTATGGAATTGACGAGGCTACAGTTGGGTGGATTCATAACTGGCTCAGTGATCGTACTCAAAGAGTGGTAATTAATGATTACACATTCATTTGAAAGTGTTTCAAGTGGTGTACCAGAAGGCTCTGCCCTGCCCCCAGTTTTGTTTAACAGTTTTATAAATGATCTCGATAAGGGAACTGAATTTAAACTAATCAAATTTGCAGACAATGCAAAGCTAGGAGGGATGGCTAACACTAGAGAAGACAAAGGATTCAGAAGGATCTAAATAAGGTTGAACAATGGGCAGCAACTAATAGAATGGTATTTAACATGGAGAAATGCAAGATTGTACATCTTGGCAAGAAAAGCAAAAATCACATCTACAAGTTGGAGGAATAGAATTAAGCAACAGCACACGTTAAAAAGACTTGGGTATACTAATAGATCACAGATTGCACATGAGTCAACAGTGTGATTCAGCAGCAAAAAAAGGCAAACACAGTTCTGGGATGTATTAAGGGAAGCATAGAGTCTAGATCACATGAAGTAATTATCCCCCTCTACTCCTCATTTGTTAGACCTCATCTGGGATACTATGTCCAGTTCTGGGCACCACATTTTAAAAAAGACATTGAAAAATTGTAGCAAGTTCAGAGAAGAGCTACCAGGATGGTGAGCTGACTGCAAACTATGTCCTACGAGAAAGGATTAAAGGATCTGGAAAAGTTTAGAAAAAAAGGCTAAGAGGAGATTTAATAGCTGTCTGCAAATATTTGAAGGGATGTCACAGTGTAGAGGGATCATCATTATTCTCATTTGCATATGGAAACACGAGAAGCAATGTAATGAAACTGAAAATGAGAAGATAAAGATTATATATTAGAAAAAACTTTTTGACTGTGAGGGTGATCAATGAGTGGAACAGGCTGCCATGAGAGGTGGTGAGTTCTCTTTTAATGGAAGTCTTCAAACAGATGGACAGACATCTGTCTGAGATGACAAATAAGGAAAACCAGAGTCTACACCATGTTCCAAATTATTATGCAAATTATATTTTTCTC
>VIAB01010057.1:28479-38590 GCA_009801035.1 Oophaga pumilio | reverse complement strand
CATTAACGTGCAAACCACCCTTGAGGGTGAAGGGGTTAAATACATTTCCATGATATCACAGAACAGACTCAAGATGTCAATGCTATAGCGGAGCAATCTAACCTGATGGATGCCACCCTGCTCACGTGACTATTGTTCTTTAGTTTATACTATTGCTTTCAGAACCTTCACTTATGGTATATTATTTTACATTTTTGGCCTTCACCTTCATGGTTCTTGTCAGTTTACTCTGGGATATTTATTTATTTTTTCATGGAAAATGGAAAAGCTTCTATTTGCCAACACTTGCTTCATGAAATGTTACTGAGTGGGTGGTGTTTATAACAGATTTCCAACAAGATTAGTTTGACAAGAAACACAAATGTCTCCATCTTCTAAAATTAAATGCCTACAAAGTCTGGGATGTACTCCAAGAAATCTGGAATTATTAATATCAATCAGAGACACCAGCTCAGTCATAACGTGGCATTAATCATAGGCATCTAAAATCTGACCTGTACACGAAAGATGGATTTCTAATGAGGGGAGAGAAATCTGCTCCAGAAAGCTAGTATTGAAAATTGACAGAAATATATGGAGGAAATGCAAATGTGGTTTCAAACAAAACAGCAAATGACACATGATGGCATAAAGGATCTGTGTTGTTATAATGTGTGTGCATATTGTAGATTCTTGTATAGTATGGATATGTGTATCTAGAATTACAGTGAATTCAGAGCTTATTCTATACATGAAAAAATGGGTTTTGTCCCATAAACAACAAGGAGAAAAAATACGCATTGCACACACATGAGCTTTTATGACCTCCTATTTAAATCCATACATACTAATATGGAGTTTGTTCCCCTTTTGCAGTCAAACAGCTTCCACTCTTCTTTGAAGGTTTTTTTACAAGGTTTTGGAGGTGCAAATTTTGCCCATTCATCCAAAAGAGCATTTGTGAGACATTGATGTTGGAGGACAGGGCTGGGTTCACTATCTCTTTTCTAATACCACCCAAAGGTGTTTGATGTAGTGATGGTTCGTTGTGACTGATAAGAGACAAAGAGCCAGCTCTCTGCTGCAACCATTGTTGGTACCCCAGTGAGAGACACAAAATTCTCTGAATGGCATTCACTGACCATAAAATTATGGTTTTCCACGACTGAAACCTTGCCCATTTGATCCAAACCATGCCCACTAGTGATGAGCGAGTATACTCATTGCTCGGGTTTTCCCAAGCACGCTCTGGTGTCCTCCGAGTATATTGGCGTGCTCGGAGATTTAGTTTCTGTGGACGTGGCCGCATGATTTGCGACTGCTTGACAGCCTGAATACATGTAGGAATTCCCTAACAAATAGGCATTCCTCACATGTATTCAGGCTATCCAGCAGCCACAAATCATGCAGCTGCGTCGACAAACACTAAATCTCAGAGTACACCAAAATACTCGGAGATCATCCGAGCGTGCTTGGGAAAACCAGAGCAACGAGAATACTCGTTCATCACTAATGCCCACCCATCGATTATATTGGCTGAATACAAGTAAGAGGGGTTTTGGCAGTGACTTGGCAGGGTTTTAGCTTTGTTAATTTCTCCTTTAATGTGTGCTCACCGTATGGTGAACACATGTTTAATAGGGGTCCATTTAGGATCCTAAAGAGAAGGGTCTTTTAGTGAGCAGAGCCAAGTGATCCCAATCACCAAAAAAATCCAGACTGTCCATTACTAGTTTGATGGGGTTGACGTTGATGCTTTTAGTTTGTCCACCAAACTGCAGTTGAAACAATGCAGTCAGGCAGGTAACGTTCTCCTGGCATTCACCATACACAAACTCGCCCCTCAGTCTGCGACACAGAGAAGTGTGATCCGTCACTCCACAGAACAACTGTACACTGCTCCAGAGTCCAGCGTTAGCTGCTTTACACCACTAAATCCAACGCTTGGGATTGTACTTGATAATACAAATTTTCTTCTACAGTCCACAATGAACTATAGGAGTAATGTATGATGCCACATTAAGAGATGATCTCAACCTAGGATTCCCTTCACACGTCAGTTTTTTGTGTCCGTATGCGGTCTGTTTTTTAAGGACCACAAATACAGACATACGCACACCCATCGTATTCAATGGTGGTGCACACATGTCAGGTTTTTCACATGGACCATGTGTCCGTGTGAAAAACCAGCAGACATGTCAGTTTTTTTACATGCACCATGGACAAAATTTGTGCCGCACATATGCACAATGATGACACACTGATCATCCATGTATCAGTGTAACACGTACCGGCGCCTGGGAAAAACGGTACAGTTCGCGCTGTTCCCAGGCACCAGGTGCTGAAGGCAGCTCTCATCATTGTCGCCTGGTCTCACTGAAATCAGTGCGACCAGGCAACAATGATGGAAGTTGTATTCAGCACCCACTGTGTACATCGTGTATTGATACATGTAATTTTCATAAACAGCAGAGGGAAAACCGACTGCTGGGGGCTGATAATAATCTGGTAAAGGGGTCAATATCAACAGAGGTTTCCAGGCTATTAATAACAGTTCACAGCTGTTTTCTTAGCCTTTACTGGTTAGATTACTGGGACAACATAAAAAATGACATAGGGTCCCCATTTCATTTCCAACCAGCAAAGGCTAAACAGACAGCTTGGGTTGATATTAATAGCCACGGAAGGGGATGGATATTGGCCCCCCTCCCAGGCTAAGAACCTCAGCCTTCAGCCACCCCAGAAATGGCACATACATAAGATGCACCAAATTTGGTGCTTAGCCTCCGCTCTGCCCACTTGCCTTGGTGCGGTGGCAAGTGGGGTAATAGAGCTGGGTTTGATGTCAGCTGTTTTATAGCCGCTGACATTAAGTCCAGGGGTTAGTAATGGAGAGGCGCACCATTACTAACCCCATAGTCAAATGTAATAAAGACACAGACCAAGTAAAGTCATTTAATTGAAATAAACACACTGACTCCTTTATTTGAAATAAACACTCCCAACCCTCTTTTCCCATTTATTACTGAAAAATTAAAAATAATAAAACACCATATTCCTCGTATGTCAGACGATAATCCATTTGTCTCACAAAGAGCCCAACTCTGCTTCATCTGGATTGTATGGCTGAGCGGTGGCATGATGTAACCACTCAGCCGTGAATTCAGGAGACACTGAGCTGAGCAATGCTAGCAGTGAAGACATAAAGTTTACTGCGGTTCATTGGCCGGATCACACTGAACTTACCGCAGGAACACGGCTGCCAATTGTCATGATTCCACCCCTCAGCGTGTCCGGCAGCTCAGCCGTACAATCCGGTAGAGGGGGCGTGCTGAAGCTGTCAGTACTTTGATTAATAGCTCAGCCATCCTATTGGGTACAGGGGCGTTCTGAGCTGTAAGTGTGTTGATTGACAGCTCGACTATCGAATCTGAGATCGAGAGGTGTCGACTGTCTCCAAGTGTTCATTATCCCATGTGATAGCCATGCTACTGAGCTGTTTCTCCCAGACCTATGCCAGACGTACATTCAGCTTGTGAGGTTTGTGCTTCCTGTGCCTTGAGTTCTGTATGCTTGATCTTTTGTTGCCAGACCTTGGACTTCGTTCTGATCATCCATCTGTTTAACCCCTTCTCCTCTGATCCGTTATCCTCCTGGTATTCTAACCTTGGAAGGTTACCTGACCATGCTTTTGTCTCTTCCTTCTGTTTATAAGGAACTCTTCTGGCTTCTGACCTTGGACTCTTTGACCATTCTGACTCACGGCTTTGCCGTAAGAAGTGACTATCTATCTATCTATCTATCTATCTATCTATCTATCTATCTATCTATCTATCTATCTATCTATCTATCTATCTATCTATCTATCTATCTATCTATCTATCTATGTTCCTCACTATCTCTATCTTTGAACATCTTTAATACATAACACTTTAATTTCTATGATGCATTTCTTTCTATATGTGTCACACTGACAACACACTGATGTCACATACGTACACACGGATGGCACAAGGACACGGACCACGGATCTCACCAGTACTGTTTTTTCCAGTACCAAAATCATGTGTGAAGGAGACGTGTGAAGGAGGCCTAGAAGTAATGCTGCCATATTCAGACTGCATATGTCAGCGCAAGGTGCAGCTCTACCATTTTTAACATAATAATTCAACAAGGGATGAAACAATTATCCACATTGGTCTCGTTTAACCAAACTTGTCTGAACTGAACACCTGAAGTTCAGCGAGGTTACCATTTATATTTTTACATATTCTGATCATACATTACAATTTGGGAAAAAAAAATGCACAGCCATGTTACTCACTGTGTAATCATATCTACGTGCGCCCTCCAGTGCTTGATAACTATACAAAAAGAACATATAAAAAATGTACATTAACATTCGGCAATACTTATTTACAGCCAAGAGTATATTTTATTAAAGGGGGTTTTCATATCTCAGAAAGTGATGGCATCATTAATCACTCTTTGTGACTGCTCTATAGACTAACATTGGTCCGAGTTTTGTTGGATTGCACTCGGACTGAAAAAAAGGTCGTCAGCACGATCCTTTACATAGTACCATTAATTCCACAGCGCTTTACAGACATCATCGCTATATCAAATCAGTATGTGTTTGGGGTGTGGGAGGAAACCCATACAAACATGGAGAGAACATACAAACTCTTTCTTGATGTTGTCTTTGGAGGGATTTAAACCCAGGACCCCAGTGCTGCAAAGCAACAGTGCTAACCACTGAGCCACCGCGCTGCCAAATTTCTAATGTACCAAAACATACTTGATATTTACCTTGTCACCCTCAAGATTGTACTGATCTGTGTGGCCCTCATTATCACATTATACTACATACTTCATAGTAAAAAGAATGTGCCTTTAAGGCTATATGCACATTAAAAACAACAGCTTCATTGCTTTAAAGGAGAAAAAAACTTGCAAAAAGTCTGACACTTTTAATCTTTTTAATGTACACAGCTCCTATTCAAACCAATACCATGCTATAAGTACAGAGGAAAATTAGTAAAACATTGACAGTCAGAAAACACAGACATCAACTTTTTATTCAGTGCAAAATTCAAAGCAGCAAAACACACATTAATGTAACTTTTTTTTGCGCTTGATTTTCCCTGGTGGTTTAAAGGGGGGTTTCTCATATTGCAAAACAATTGCCAAAGGAAGGGAAAGGAATAAAAAAAAAGAAAAAACAAAAATAAATATAACAGTGCATGAAAAATCCTTGACAGCTCCAGCAGAGCCGCACATGCTTCCTGCCGACCTGTTTACATGACCACTGCTGTCAATCACTGGCCGCAGCAGTAATGCTGAAGTGGATGGCACGAGACCACCGAGGCATGTGATTGACTGCAGCAGTCACGTAGTCAGACAATATTTAATCACTTTAGGGAAGCAAAGGTCAGAGGGGACAGCTCTGGCTTCCTGGAGGATTTATCAGGTGAGTTATTTTCTTATTTTATTTGATCTTGCAAAATTCCTTTAACCTCTTCCCACCACGGCAAAATTTAATTTTTTCCTCCCCTTTTCCCATGAGCCATATTTTCTTTTGCAGTTATTATATGGTCAAATTACATCATTTATTTTACCATATAATGTATTATTTTTTTTTCAGATTTTTTAGTTCTCATAGGTGAATTGAACCTCTGATAATTTGACCACTTGTTCTATATAATGCAATACTATGGTACTGGAGTATATAGTAAAAATGACGGTTCTCTATGAAGCTCAGCTAATGGCTTGGCTTCACAAGATGGTAGTGATAAGGGATCCATCAGCACTCCACAATTATCTTGGTGGGTTGATGGGTCAAATAACAGCTATCAGAGCTAACTACGGTTGCTGCTGTTAGTGGCAGGTGCTGGCTGTATAATGCAGCTGGCATGTTCCATATGTGAAGAAGGCTCAGCTCCTAAGCCTATTTTTAAACCCGCACCTGACATGTGCAACATATATATTGTAGATATTAGAAAGAGGTTCAAAAGCAGAATCATAAAAATTATAGGGAGTTTCCTGGCCTCAATTGCTATATTATGTCTTTTGGGCAAGTGTCACACTTGCGTGTGTGATGCGAGAAACTCGCACGAGCCTCTTGCTTCAACACCCGGCACTGCGACCGGAGGGTGCGGCTGCATAGAAATATATGCAGCCGCACGCTCTGGTCCGAGTGCCGGCGACAGTGTCGGGTGTTGATGCAAGAGACTTGTGCGAGTTTCTCGCATCACACACGCAAGTGTGACACCTGCCTTAGTTGGAGTCTCTACCTAATAATAACTGGTAATTGGGATCTTTGATTCAGGAAGGGCACTACATTTTGCATTCATCTCATTCTTGACTTGCTGTTCAAGGAGGAAAAAAAATTTCATATTTGTTGCAGAAATGTCTGTGATTGTTATTTACATCGGAATGAGACTTCTAAAACCTATGGAAGTGCTGCAAAGAATACCATCAGTAGACAAATCTGTCCCTTCTACCTAAGGCCCCCTTCACAAGCATGTGTTTCTGATGCATGAGGCATACGTTTTCACATGTACCGGATACACGTATACATGCACACCCATGATAATCTATGTAGCTGTGCACATGTCTGTGTGACACACATGTAGACATGCCCGTCTTTGTCCCGCACGTGTGAAGCGGACTCCTCCAATTCTATGGGTCAGTGTAAATACTGTACGTACCACACATGGATGTCATCTGTGGTACATCCGTGTGCTGTCCATGAGGCACATACCGGAATAAAATGCCTTGCAGAAAATAATGATTTTTATGTGTTAAAGGTTTGCAAACTTTGCAAAAACCCTTCATAGATAGATGGATAAAAGAAAAATACTGTAGATAGACATCTTATTTCACAATACCAGGACACATTATAAAAATGGCACCCTTTAGTGCCTTGTATATTGACTTAATCTTTACAGCTATTAACGCAATAAATTAAAAAAAAAAATTATAACCAGCATAGGTAAAGCAGATAGTTGTGTGTTATGTTATGGTAGCTGAGGAGGCAGGAGCAAAAAACCACATAGGCAGCCTAACACCAGAGAGGTTGGCAACTAATAGGTTGCAGACCCCTAAACTAACCCCAAAAGAATAGGAAGCCCCCAAACATATAATGGCGGTTAGACAAGATGAAAATACGAACACAGACAGAAAAAAGATTGAGCAAACGCTGGGGCCCAAAACTGTCTAGATAGGACAGCACAGGAGAGAATACTTTATGCAACCCAGAAAAACCCTAGGAAAAACTCCAACACTTCTGAATCCAAAACACTGAGACCACACAGTCTCGACCACCTATATCAGATCTCTGGTGTGGACACGTAGCTACCCAGCAGAAATATATCACAAGAACTGAGCAAATGAACAAATACAAAAAACGAACGGAGACCAGCCAAAGCCCCCCATAGGGGACCCGGCTGAAGACAAAAAGCAATGCAGCAAAAAGCAAGGAATTCAAACCACAGTAAAAAAAAACTGAAAGAGACTTATCTGAACACAAGCAGGGGACAGCAGGAAAGCAAGCTGAATTCCAAACTAAACCAGGAAGCACAATTGATCACCGGAGAGGATCATGGGAGATCAGCTCATTTGTATCAGGCCAGTCAGTACCACCTGACACCCACTCGTTATCTGCGGGTGTAGGACTCTTGGCATTCAACATAGGTTCAATACCCTCAGCAACCACCAGAGGGAGCTTCAGCTCCGAAGTCGCCTCCAAAACGTTCACAATAGTTGTGAGTTCATATTATCAGGCTGGGAAGGTACCTGGTTATTGCTTCTTTCCAGCCTAAAAATGCCAGCCTGCAGCCACCCCAGAAGTGGCGTATCACATTAGATGTCCCAATTCTGTCACTCTACTTCGGCTTTTCCTGATTGCTCTGGTTCGCTGGCAATCATGGTAATGGGGCTTGGGGTTGATGTCAGCTGTGAATTGTCCAAAAAACACAGCTGACATCAAGCCCTGGTGTTAGTAATGCAGAGCTGTTTATCAGCTAAACTGACTTTACTAACCCGACTTTGTCGGATGTGCATGGGATTTTTTTTTTAATTGGTGAACAAGGGAAAGAGTCGGGGAGTGTTTTTTTTATTTTGTATGAGTGTTTTTTTTTTTCTTTTTAGTACTTGGTTAATAGCGAGGTGTCTGATAGACACCTCTCCATTACTAACACCAGGCCTTGATGTCAGCTGTGTTTTTGGATAATTCACAGCTGACATCAATCCCAACTACCATTACCCCGATTGCATCAGGACATCGGGAAAAGACGAGGAAAAGTGCCAGAATTGGTGCATCCAATGTGATGCGCCACTTCTGGGGTGGCTGAGGGCTGGTATTTTTAAGCTGGAAAGCACCCAATAACCAGGGACCTTCCAAGCTTGACAATATCAGCTCTCAGCTGTTTGCTTTACCTTTGCTGATTATAAAAAATGGGGGGGCCCGAACATAATTTTTTTCATTTATTTATTTGATTAATATCTGTATCATTAGGTCAATATACGAGGCACTAAAGGGTGCCAATTTTTATAATGTGTCCTGGTGTTGTGAAATTAGATGTATCTATCAAGGGTCGTTGCAAAGTTTGTAAACTTTTAACACATAAAAATTATATTTTTTTTCTGCAAGGCACTTCATTCCGGTAAGTGTCACACGGATGCCACATGATGACGCACATGTACACACGGATGGCACACGGATGACTCACACGTACACAAGTATGTCAAATGGACACGCAAAACTGATAACACCGGCCAGTGGTATGATCAGGACGAGTGAAGGGGCCTAAGAGGAACGGCCATAACCTATATTAGATATGAGCACTGCTCGTGATTCTATTACATAACTTTGATATTCTAAGGAAATTCTGAAATAAATAGTTTCTCAGAATATTCATTAAATGTTATATTTGACAGATTATTATTAATTTGTTATTCCTTTAAAAATTCTCAAAAAATAAATAATGTAAAAAAAAAAAGTTCAAACTTACACATCGGACGGTTCTGTTCAGCTCCTCGGATAGCATAGTCTTTAATGTCATAAACATATATATAACCGATGTAATCTGCTACAAACATGAGGGAGTCGTCCTTAGTAATGGCAAGACTGCTGACCTGGCACCCAGTCCTAGACTTAAGGGAAAGAAGACGGATTTATATAATGCACTTTCTAACTGTGGGATTAGCGGTGGGAAGGGTTTAATTATAATTATGGTAGGTCAATAATACCAAATATAAATCCCAAGTCTCAAAACAATAAATAGATGCATCAATAAACAATTATTATGGAAGTGCTACTGATGCAATGATAACAATCTTAGTGATAAAAATCTTGGTACATATCAATCATTGTTTCTATACCTTACCACTGTTATTTATTAGGACCATACAATATGTCTTCACCTATATTGTTCTCTATATGCACTTTGTTCATACTTTGGTTTATTATTCAACAGTTTGTATTGCACTTTATGTTCTTTTATTTTACTTATATATCGCTAACATATTCTGCAGCGCTTTACAGTTTTCACACATTATCATCTTTGTCCCCAATGGGGCTCATAATCTAATTTCCTCCCTATCAGTATGTCTTTGGAGTGTGGGAGGAAACCGGAGAACCCGGAGGAAACCCACGCAAATACGGGGAGAACATACAAACTCCTTGCAGATGTTGTCCTTGGTGGGATTTGAACCCAGGACTCCAGCGCTGCAAGGCTGCAGTGCTATCCACTGAGCATCAATAGCACTAATCTGATATCGATCTATCTAACTTAATATCTATCTAATCGCATCTCTATCTAATCTATGTAATATCTATGTATCTATTTATCCCATTCTTATACAGACTTGCTGACCACTCATCTCCTGGCTCTCCCTGAGATCACAATATATTCTGATGATCAGCTTTTGGATTAGGACCTAATTCTGTCAGATGTAGTGCTTTCTAGAATATCATGCCATTATGCTGCTGGATGTGTTTGACTTTTGCTGCAATAACTGCAAAAATCAGTAGAAGCTTTTGGATGTTTTTCTGGCATTGTTATACCAGTGACTATATCTAAATCAGTTAATAGCAGCAGGGCCGGCTCCAGGTTTTTATGGGCCCCGG
>VIAB01010057.1:0-14201 GCA_009801035.1 Oophaga pumilio | reverse complement strand
CTCACGGGAATCGTGCGAGTTTCTCGCATGTGTGACCCCGGCCTTATAAAGATCACGGTATATATCCTGGGTGGCCACATTGCAGGGCTTTTTTATGTAATACCAAACCACTTTACACCGAGTGTCCTAGATTTCTGGCACTGTCAGAATGCCTTCTGCCCATTCTTCTTCCAAGCTGATATATGACTACGTAGATAGGGATAGGAAGTCACTGCTGCCTGTTCTCATGTCCGTTTCTGTTAAAGGGGTGCTGGCATATATATATGCTGCATAAGAACAAATACTAAGATTCATGCTGTTTGTGGGCAGCCTAAGTCGAGTGGCAGGCAGCCTTTAAGGGTGTGGCTCTTGTGTTTTGGCAAATAGCTATTACCATTAGGAGAGTTTCATACAATCCGAGTGTAAGGGTGTGACAGCCCCTGAAGACTATAGTCGAGCAATGTGAATAGTGTCATGCGGTTTTTGTATATGTATTGTGATATGTGAAGTGTGAACTACGTCATGCGGTTTTAGTAATGTAATGTGTGATAATGAATAGTGTTTTAGGTAATGGTCCTGCTGTATAGGTACTGTAAAGATAATGCGTATTGTAAGGTACACTCCAGCATCAGTATCAAAAGTGATGGAAGAGGTATAGTCTAACTTAGTCCTCTTTTCCATTTAATGAAACATCATTATTAAAATTGGCACATCGCAGCTACAGGGGCCCTGATACAGCTGGAGTTACAACTGTGTTTAATGAGCCCCCATACACATCAAACACATGCTGGAGAAACATGACTATTTGGTGGCCCTGGTTAACCAACTTGATCAGACATTTTGAAATCCTTCATTCACAGGGAAGATTCGCCAGTACCACATTGGGGAGGAAGGATTAACTGGCGACTGAATGAGTGTTCAGCCATCAGCTCTCAAAAGTGTATGGGCACCTTTACGCAATGTTAACATCTGTCCACAAACTCCTAAACATCATTAAAAAGTCAAGGGGGAGTCCATCAGGATTAGTTGGGATCCATTTCAAAACAGATACATCATTGCTGGATCTTTATGTACAAAAGACATACTAAAACTAGCATGAACAGAACTTTATTCTATTTATCAACTTTTTTTTGCAAGTCATCTTACCAAATCATCCGGCCAGCCCGCCTGTGGCTCTTGGAAGTGATGAAGATCATCATCGGAATCCTGAGGAACAAACAATTAATTTCTGGAGAATGCAAAACAGATATAAATCATACCAAAAAACAACACTGACAAAATATATATGAATAGATCTCATCTTTATTTTTGAATAATAAGAACATAATATAGAATTGGGAGAATTACACTAAGGAACCCAACAAAGGGTAAATATTACAAATACAAGAGATTAAATTATTTTAGAAGCTACAATAGACCACCGGGTAACATATCATATGCATGCATAAGCACTAGGGTAGGAGACTACGAATACTTTCAAAGAACTGGCCTAATGCTCTATAATATGAGGCAAACCGCCTCTTATCTGATACTTAATGGAAAACAAAATCAACATAGCACAAAAGATGATCAGAGAACTAGCAAAACAATCAGAAATGTATCATAGAAGAAGGAAATCTATGCAGACTCTGTGGCAGTGGAATACCCTGATGCACGTTTCGCCAAGCTTGATCAGGGGGATTATTATATAACTATATTCCATATTATATTATACAGCACTGCCACGGTCATGCTCTTATAAATATCCGAACTGATAAATGTAGAGCGGCATACTCACAATAAACATATTTATTCTTCTGTCCCATCCAACGGCAATAATATATCTGGAATAATAAAAATGCCGCATGTTATTCTAATGTCAATGAATCAATTTTAAACAGATAAGTTGTCAAGTTACTTGATTAAAGAAGAAGAAGTTATGAAATGGCAGGAGAGGTAATCAGAAAACGATCTGAGGTAAGCTTGGTTCTGGTCTTCTGTATATCTTTATACTGTATACACTTGTGTTGCTCAGCAGCTTTGTTGGAGCTACAGATTTGTCCTCCGTGGCCAAATTTTACTGGATAACTTAATTGTAACTTAGCAACTATCATTTCTATAATGTTCTAGATAAATAAATTATCAGTTTAGAGATCAAGTTGTGTTTTTATATATTTTTTTTCCTTATTGTTTTCAATAGTGAAAAAAACAAAAACTTTCTGACTAGAATGTAAAACTGCGAACAAAGCTGAATTGCACTGTGGTGTTCTGGCTTTGTTGACTGTTATAAATATACAGTAATTGTAAAATATAGGGAGTTCTCATATTAACAGATGATGCTTAACTTTGGCTGAGACCAACTACTTCCCCCTCCTGCTTGCCTAAGAATGCAGGAGGAGACAGATTTAAGACTCTTGCCTCCCTAACTGAACAGAACTGCAAACAACAGTCTGATGGGAGCTCCTTTGTGTCATTCAATTTATGATTTTTTTTTTTATGAACACCAATTGTCCTAGTTATGAAAGTCGTGTTTTCAAATGTAATGCATTGTCTTACGTCACTTCCAAATTAATATCGGGCAGAGGGATGACGATATATGTTTCCGCTCTATGGATAGATAAAATCATGATAGGAATAGGAAACATGACATATCTCCTGCCTGGGACCTCCAGGGGCGAAGATATCCCTGACCAGCCCTGCTATGAATCAAGGGAGGGAGTTATGTGAGATGACATGTTAATAATAGCAAATACCAAACTATAATCTTGAACAGTACTGAGAGATACAATTGAACATCGCTATGTCGGTTTCCAAAAACAAAGAGCTCCTCTTCATAAATGTCAGAACCAACCCTGTGACATCAGATTTAGTACATTTTTTTCTGTGTATACTTTTTATTTTATGTTATTGTTTATACTGTACTGTTTTGTCCTTTTTGTAACATCTTCTATGTTTTTAATAAACTGTCTACTTTTTGGATTAAACATATAAAATTTAATAGCTCCGTTCCTCTTGTTCTATAAACCACACCCCTGAAGCAATACGTTATTGGTAACGGGTGTCCAATCGACTTGTATAAACGATTGGTGGTGGCAGTTTCTTTTGTTATTGTGGAGTTGGTAGTGACCATCCAGGGTATTTATATATATATTTCATGCATTGTAATTGGATGTGTATTTACTAGATGCTCAGCCGCGGTCTCGTCCCTCACTTATCAGCCAATTGCATTATTGTCGTGATGATTTTAGGCAAGCCACATCTACAACAAGGGTAGGGTAAACCCACACCTGCAGATGGCCCTACTGCAACTTGACATAGTAGATCACAAGGGACTACTTAAGCTGATTCAGCAATACCAGGAGCGAGAGGCTGCTGAGTAACGGACTGACAGAGGCCACGAGCTGGCGTGAGCCTGACTCCAGAAGGACCAATCTATCCTACTGAACAGTGAGTCCTGTAATGCCAACACCTTTAAACCCAGTCCCAAGCATATTCCTGTCATGAAAAGGACACCGATTTGGACATATTTTTGAAGGGGTTTCAAAAGGCCTGCAGACAGTACTGCTTGCCCGATGACCAGTGGGCTCAATACTTAACCTCAGGGCTATGAGGCAAAGCTCTGCAGGTGTTTGCTGCTTTCCCTCAAGAACAAAATGGAAACTATGGGGCCATCAAACATGCCCTGATAAACTGCAACCCTGAAGCAATATGCTATCGGTAACCGGTGTTCAATCAGCATGTATAATTGCTCACTGTGTGAGTTCCCCAATAACTGGCCTGGTAGTGGAAGCAGCCGCGGCCTTGTCCATCACTCATCAGCCAATTGCGTAATTGTCCTGATGATTGGGGCAGTGGAGTGTTGTACACTGACATATTGGTAACAGCTGTGCGATCTACGTGATCTCTTCGGTGTTCTCCTTGACAAATTGGTACCAAACATTAGATCTGTGTGTTTCCCCCTGTTGGGTTCCTGACATTGACTATTGTACATCTGCCCGACAAAAACAATGTCACTGGTCCACACTAAAACTAAAGCAAGACCCTATGGCCTCTGAGGTAAGAAGGAGTATAGGACTCAGCATATACTGTTTCTCATTCAGGAATGCATAATTTTCTAATTTTCCGCTGTCCATTGGGGTGATTAAAGCTAATATAATTGAAGTGTGTTTCTGCAATTGTAAAAAAAATGACCCAATTGGACCCACTTAAAGGTGTTTTTCCCCCTTGGACGGAACCCTCAGCTAAGCCTCTGGGGAGTGGAGAGGCATCCGATGATACCAGACGGAAAAGCGATAGCAAATTGACATAGCAAAAATACAGTATAAATGTTACTAGTATACATAGCCTGTGGAGAGAAAACATTAAATAAAACAAAAAATAGACTGAAACTTTGCTCTGATGGGACAGAGATACCCCTCTACATGCATATCTAACATGGAACATGAGCACTGGTCCGTAACTAGATAACTAGTAGGTACAAAGTCCCACAAATCTATACCTGGAGGAAGGGTAAAAAAAAATTCTGTAATGTCTCTAAGCTCCCATGAGGAATTAGTCTTTTTAGAAAGATACATTAACCATCACTATAAGGGTAGTGAGAGCAACTGAATGGGTGGTGCTAAACAAACAGATTACTTTGTACATCAGCAATCCTTGGAGGGAAATTACTCGGGACCAACATAGAAGCAGGTAGAAAAGGTCAGCAGACCCACATATGAAGAATCTGTACAGAGGAAACTTGCAATGCCACAGGGAAAAAAGAGAGAAAAAAATTGCAGTATCCAGGATATTCATAAAAACACTCTTTATTGAAACAATATACTGTATATTAAAAGGTCACATGTCCGGTAGCTGGGAATTACAGGCAAAAGCGTTTCAGACTGCTGTCTTTAATCAATAATGACGGCAGGCTGAAACACTTTGCCTGTAATTCCTGGTTACCGGACTTGTGACATTTTAATATATAATTAATTTTTCAATAAAGAGTGCTTTTATGAAGATCCAAGATGCTGGAATATTTCTCCCTCAACTTATAAGCAGTCTCAATCCGAGCTATGACACATGCAGGAGAGGAAAAGCATCTCCACCTTGATCTGTCTTCATCTTCATCGCATGTAGGATTGCATCCCAATCTCAAAAGTATATGACTTTAGCTAGTGGAGGTCTCAGGGTTCTCTAAGGGGTCCCCTCAGTCTTGTTGTAGCTCAATGAGCTTGCTTTGTAACAAAGAAGGAGAAAGTAGAAGGCTCCTGTCATGACACAGCTGTTGGGTGACCCGGGACCAGGGGCTCCTTCCCTGTCAATGACTCTAGGGGGCGCCCTAGCTTGCCCTATTCCCCAGGATACTTCTGAAGGTGAAGATGCTGGGGCCACCACCCTTGCCTTATCTCCTGAGTTAGCCCTCCGTCTGTTCTCTTCCTCAACCAAGGGAAGAGGGGCACTACCGTGCACTGCAGTACACCCACCTGACATACAAGGAAACACAAATGAGGGTTCACAGAAGACACCAAGCATACAAAATATTCATTCACATACAACAGAGGAATGCACCTGGGAGTGGAGGAAAGGGAATAAACCAAAATAGAGGAGGGAAGGGAATTACCACACTTACAAACCATGCAACAGTCACAGATAACTCCTTAAGAACGCCTTCTCATATGAACTCCTCTCCTCCTAAGCCATGCAGCAAATGCTAGCTCTGAAAAGGATTTTAATCAGGAGCCAGATTATAAAGGGAACTGGAGTGGCTAACTGAGCTCATCTGTGAGCTCAGGGTTTTCCAACATGGCTGATTAACCCCTGTTCTGCCAAAAGGAATAAACATCATTAAAATGAAGGAGAAGTGCTTCTCAGCGCAGGAGTAGGAGCAATCCGTCTTCTGGCTCCTTTCTGTTGTGGAAACCCTGTGACAGCTTCATTCAGGAGTGGACATACATTGGTGCAACATGTGCAGCAGCCACACAGGGGCTCAAGAAGCAGCGAGGGGCTACTTCTACCTCAAAAGCAGCAAATATCTTCTGCCACAGTCACATTATTATTGGACTGTTAAGGGCCCATACACTGTTCTTGCACAGGGGCCCTTTTCAGTGTGCTTCTGGTTTCAGAATACTCTTCAGCTATGTTTCCAAGAATCCAATCACATCTATGATTTCCTCATCTCTGGAAGACCCACCAGGCGGATATTGTTTAGTCTCAGTCCATTTTCCAATTCATCCACTTCATCCTGTGATGCAACTTTTTGGCATTTAGTAGTTTCCTATTTGGGCAAGGAGAGATTCATGGGCCTACTCAAATTTCAAAATCATACTCTTCACAGTGAGGAGGTGTTTGCTTACTTTTTGTATATCTTGCTTAACAATGGTGACGTCTTGTTTGAGATCATCCTTTTTTGCCATTAGATTAGCTTAGCAGGTGCTCATGGCTGCCAATATTTCTGAGAATTTCCAGTCTATTTGTGAGGAGGTTGTAAGTCACAGAGCCGCCACCTGTGACCTGCAGTAACCTTAATTACGTCACCACTCGTCACTGTATTCTGCCTGACATGGTGAGCGGTCACTTTACTGATATCAATGGTCACCACTCCATCTGGATGTAGCAGAGTCGGGGATCATCATGGGACCTCATTATTATGGATTAATGGCAGACAGATGAGGATTATTTTGATTTTTCATTTTTATGTTAATAAATGGGTAAAAGAGGGTAATTGTCAGGGAATGATTTGTAGAATTAAAGGACTTTTCTCTGTGTGTGCGTTTATTACTTTGGACTACGGGGTTAGTGGCCGGAGTCCCTTCCTCCACCAATGCAGTCAGCATCTATGAAGACAGCAAGCGGGCGGGCACGGTTCAGACTGTGGGCCTCTGGTTTACAGCCCCACGGCTGTCTCGGTCAGCGGGATGGACGGAGACAGCCAGTGGGCCAGATGTGTCCTGCGGGCCGCACTTTGCCCAGGTCTGCCATAATCTATTACCCTGCTTGCCAACGCATGAGGGCAAGCGGGAAGAGCCGAGGCTAAGAGCGAGAATTGGCGCATCTAATGGTTGCACCATTTCTGGGACGGCTCATTGCTGGTGTTATTTGTCTGGGAGGGGGCCAATATCCACTGCCCCTTCCTAGCCTATTAAGATCAGACCACAGCTGTCGTTTTAGACGTTGATAATTAAAAATAGGGGGAACCAACATCATTTGTTGGGGGTCCCCTCTTTTTAATAACCAGTAAAGGCTAAACAAGACAGCTTTGAGCTGATATTAATAGGCTGGGAACCTTTATGGATATTGCCCCCTTCCCAGAATAATAACACCAGCTCACAGTTGTATGCTTTTCTAATGTGATTTAACTCTGGGTTTCAATTAATGGATGGATATTTACACATGAAGTTGATAAGAATATTCTACATTGACTTACATTGATTTTGGACTATGTGTTGTCTAGTCTCACATCATTCTATTGATTCTATCCAGCCTGTTGTGTAAACTAATTAATTCAATGTTTAAGGGATTTAAGTCATTTTTTTCTACCCATATTTGTTTGCATTGCAATTGTCCAGCTCTTACACTCATTTTGCTTTCTTTTGTACCCCCGTAGCCCTTACTACAACCATTTTACAGTCATTTTACAGCACCAAATTCAGGTCCCCCTAGACTTCTATTGGGTTTAAGTTCAAGGTGAATTTTGGGTTCAAGATCGGACCCAAACCAAACTTTTAGCTCATGTTTGGCTGAACCTGATGAACCTGAACTTCCATGGGTTCGCTCATCATGAATTGTAAAATGTACAAACAATATCAGACATTACAGAGTAACACGACCAGTAATGCAGGAGCTTACAATCTGTAAGGAATTAGGGATGGACACAACGTGTAAAAAGTGTGTGTTGTTTATGGTCCAGCCATCAATATAATTAAGGGCATTCAAATAAAACTGCATGAACCAGTCACCAAACAGAATCTGTATACGTCCAGATACAAAGTTCTACTGTGTTCATGGAGGGTGTGGAAACCGGTGATAGAAAGAACCAGATTCTAAGGAAAGTGTAAGAAGAGAGAATAGGGAACAATTATATTAGCAGAGAGGTGATAGGTTAATCTAAAGAGTGTTTTAGGGCATGTTTAAAACTGTGGATACTGGGAAACACACGGATGTCTGGGGTGGTGCATTCCAGAGAATCGGTGCAGCATGAGAAAAGTCTTGGAGATCGGAGTGAGAGGTTTGGATTATAGAGGATGTTAGTATTAGATCATTAGAAAAATGGAGATCAGTGGTAAGGTGGTAAGCAGAGTCTACCTCCAACTCCAGCTGCAAAGTCCTGGAAAGGCTAATGGCAGGCAGAAGGTCTCAAATTGTGGCAGGGCTCCATCCAGGCCTCCCTGGATGTCTGAGCAGAGCAGCTGCAACAATCACTTCCAAATCACTCTGGCAGCTTGAGGATTTCAGAAGTTATTCTTGCACCAAAGCAAAGTGAAGAGCTGGATGACAGTAGATGGGTGCTGTACATATCTGACAGCACACCCCATGGTTGCAGCAAGATAAGGGCAGTAACAAGCAAGGTTCCAGCAGACAACCAAAGCAAAGAAAGAGCCTAGTACAGGCAGATAGCGGATGTTCACAGCAGGCTCAGCTGTCTCTACATGGTCCCAAAGGCTTTCCAGAGCAAGGGGGTGGAATTGGATTACAACAGAGCTGAAAAAAGTATAATTACAAACACTTCCAGATGTCATTTCACAGCTGACAGCATTGTTAGCTGAGATCTGGAAGAGCTCTGCTGAATCTCTACACAGTAGTACAAACATTAGCGATAAGAGTAGAATGTGTTCTCTTCTCCCCTGCACAATGCTACTTGCTTATGATTGGTCATCCTTATGCAGGGGAAGAAGTACATGCGCCCAGTACACTGTCTTTGTTAGGACATGATCAGATATCAAAGTTAAACATCAGAATAATGTTAATTTGAGACTAAATACCTTGTCTGAGAATGGAGTTTGATATTTGACTCTCATATCTGAATTTGACATCTGAATCTGACATGTGACTTAAACATGTGACATTAACATGTAACCTTGACACGTGATTTTGACATGTGACTCTAATATCTGACCTTGACATCTGACTTTGAGTATCAGATTCAGATGTCAAAGTTAGATGTCAGATTCAGATATCAAAGTCAGATATCAAAGTCAGTTCTCAGACAGGGTATTTAAGCTCAAATTGACATTATTGTGATGTTTGACTTTAATTTTTGATCATGTTCTAAAAATGACACTGTACACCAAAGACAAATCTTTAGTAATGTTCTGCAAAATTATAACCTAAACATTTCAAAACTAATATCTCCGCAAGAGAGAGTAGTAATACAGACAATACATTTTACTCAGCTTGCAGTGTAGTATTCCCTGATGTTGCCAAATTAGTTCGGACTGGTGAAAGGTCCTTTTTTAGCAGAACTCTACTTTATAGTTCAACTTAAATAAAAGGTCATGTTTTGTACTATTTCAATAAAAATAATAAAAATATTGAAGTCATAGAGCAAGGTTGAAACACTGTCACAGTGCAAGGTTGAAACACTGCATACAGTACAAGGATTACAAACAGTGGAATATATAGGGAAAAGGTTACAACAAATTATGATCACAGTACAGTGGGTTCATTTTCAGGCTTGGCCAAAAACATTCATCATAATTTATGCCACAAAAATGTCAGTTTACCAGAAATAATATTGTAAAAAGGAGTATCTTACTTGTTCCTATTAATTTCCACATACGTGCAGTCACAGATTTCATCAGGCTTGTTTTCTGTGAAAGGAAAGAATATGGCTATATTATAATAAATATACATTATGGAGGTATACATTACAGTGCCTTTACAACCATGTCTTTAAAATTTCACATTTGTGCCGAAAGGTTCTCTTTAAATATCTTAATTTGGTGGAGATAATATGGGGTCTTACAGAGGCCACAAACAGCACCACTTGGGCCTCCATCATACAGACCCACATCTCCCAATACAGGTCCCGTGTGTGTGCCTTATTGACCTTATTGACTTGTTATGGAACCCACAGACAGTATTTACAAATAGTGTTTAGGTGACATTATTGTTATTATTATTATTGCTATCATTATTATTATTATCATTATCTTTTTTGCTATCATCATCTTTTGTTTTCATTATCTTTTTTGCTATGTTTAATGTTTGTTGCTGTTTGTTGTTTGTATTACTGTACTTCTCATTCATCCATAGGTTTTAATTTTGTCTATACTTGTTTTTTTAAGATAACTTCAAGATTATCGTGCTCGAGGTCAGGCCTTTTTTACTGTCAGCGTTTTATGTCTTTCATGACAATATCTTCATTCTTCACTTCTCTCCCGTCTGAATTCATTACTTGCTACCAAGGAATATAAGACTTTTCTTACTCCGTGATTTTCCAGCCCCTGGTGTATCCCTGGATTATGCAGAAATGGTCTGGTAACTGAAGCATAAGGCGAGTGGGCTGTGGGCTCCTCACAATGTTAATTAGAGAACATAGAACATACTTCGATCTACCTACGTGAAGACAACATCATTAAAGATACAGTGAAATGGTGCCATTTACCTCTTTTTAGAGTGTGCAGACACTGGCCATTATTGTAATTCCATATTTTCAGGCAGCCGTCTCTTCCTCCAGTGATTAGTCTAGGGAATGAAAATATCCACGGACAAAAGGCAATTTACACTTGAAAAACTCGCTGACGCACACTGTGAACAAATTTCATCTCATATTGATATTTCTTTTTAACTCTTCCATTTTAAAGAAAAATGGTGAACATCTATGTACATCACACAGATAAACCAATAGTCTATGTATGTGAGTATAGGGCCGACTGACAGACGAATTACGGTATTCAAATGGAGCTTATTTGTTGCAGAAATCTCAGCAAAGGAAAATCAGTTCATTTCATCTGGATGGGATTTTGGGGGAAAACTCCTGGATTTCAGCAAGTCCTATTTAGAAGAATGAGTCAGTTACAAAAATCTTTGCAATAACTCTGTCTTGAGTATATCAGATGCTAAGGATGCATTCAGTCAGACATATTTATTGCCTGTGTGTTGTCAGTATGTCAAACAGGCAGCACTCAGATACAATATTAGCCTATATAATAATTCTCTTGAGATATTTTCACGTGGACATTAGGGAAAAAAATTGCACCATACGCTAGTTTGATCCGAATTATGGACCAAATAAGAACATGTACTCACATGCTTCTCACAAAATTAGAATATCATCAAAAAGTAAATTTATTTAATCTCTTCAATACAAAAAGTGAAACTCATATTATATAGAGTCATTACAAAGTGATCTATTTCAAGCATTTATTTCTGTTAATGTTGATGATTATGGCTTACAGCCAAAGTCATTATCTCAGTAAATTAGAATAATTAACAAAAAACACCTGCAAAGGCTTCCTAAGCACTTAAAAAGGTCTCTTGTCTGTTTAAGTAGGCGCCACAATCATGGGGAAGACTGCTGACTTGACAAATGTTCAGAACGCAGTCATTGACACACTCCACAAGGAGGGGAAGCCACAAAAGGTCATTGCTAAAGAAGCTGGCTGTTCACAGAGTGCTGTATCCAAGCATATTAATGGAAAGTTAACTAGAAGGAAAAAGTGTGGTAGAAAAAAGTGCACAAGCAACCAGGATAACCGCAGCCTTGAATGGATGGTTAAGAAAAGACCATTCAAAAAATTGGGGGAGATTCACAAGGAGTGGACTGCTGCTGAGTCATTGCTTCTAGAGGCACCACACACAGACGTATCTTTTTTAATAAATTTGTAAAAATGTTTACATTTCTGTTTTTTTTTCAGTGAAGATGGGGTGCAGAGTGTACATTAATGAGAAAAAAATTAACTTTTTTGAATTTACCAAAAGACTGCAATGAACCAAAGAGTGAAAAAATTAAAGGGGTCTGAATGCTTTCCATAGTCCCTATGTCATCGCTTCAAGGTTCGGAAATCCTGAAGCTGTTAAAATAAGTGACCTGCTCATTCTTTGGGCAACTAAAAAGCCACTTGCTCTCTCTATGTAAATTGTATAGAATGAAAGCCGACAGCGGTGAAGATCAATGGTGAAGCTGCGTCAGGGAAACTGAAGTGGCTTCATCTGGGAAAACAACTCGGCAGTTGTGCCTCAGTCTTAATTACGTTGTGTGCATATAGCCTTACATCAGCTTTTCTATTTTCTAAAAAAGCTGATGGAGATTTCTCAAGCTTCTCTTATCAAACAGTTAGTGGAAAACAGACTGGGGCACAAACAATGTGCTATCCGAGTATTTCACAGACCCATAGACTAGTATGTGCACTTTTGGCCTATAACTTGGATCCGATTCGTACATTGTTTTTTTTGCAGGTACTTGATCCGTAAAAAAACCCACAGATGTGTGAACAGCCCCATAGCCAAAAGTGAGTATGTTGTGCTATCCATAGACATATAGACCTCGCAGCTGAATCACGGTTCTCCAAATGAGGCTTTAGGCAGGGGTACCTAATGACTATCAGTCATCATGCATATTGTGATAAAATCTTAACTTTGATAAAGACTAGTAATCATATCCTCATGGGCTGCACTTATATAGTGCTGGGCAGCCCATCTAATAATATGGGTGTCACTAACGAGCTGTATACCAGATACTATGCATTACCTGTGTGTGACCTACAACCTATACAAGCCTTTGGTGTGTGCAATTTTAATACCAAGCAATCATCCCCTCTATGAATTGGTAGGCTGTGAATGGTTGGCGCATCAGTATTTCGCACCTGTGTCGCCTCCATCTTTATTAAGATTTTTGCCGCATCCTGATAGTGTATTAGTTTATTCTGCTTTCTGTGGCTTTGCTTTTCATTTTATCATATTTACTTAAAAAATGAGCTGACAGATCATCTTTAAATTAAATTCTTAGATGGACATTAACAGCATTTCCAAAGGACCTTCTCTAGATTCGGATCTCCAACCTCTGTTGTGCAGCTGCTGTGACCGGATGGTGGCTATGTAAGGAAGAAGACAGGTCACCGGCTGACAGAGCACCGGGTCTGGAACTGCGGGGCCGCGTCTCTTGTTGCAAAGGGGAAGGAAATTGAGGACGGAGAGGACCCATAACCTGCTGAAAGGGGGCGTGGTAAGCGAGAGGCAGACAGGAGTTTTTGCGCGGGAAGATAGAAAGAGTTCCTGCCAGAGAGGAGAGAGAGCAGGGACATGCAGCGCGCCGCAGGTAGAGTTAGTTCGCACGCTAGTGAGAGGGGACGAGTGCAGGAAGGACTGAGCGGGAGAGTGTCATGCAGAACGCCTGACTGCAGAGCACGCCGGACAGGAGAATGTGGTGAAAAACTCCCTGCTGCTGAGCAGTGTGATGGACTAGGGGCTCAACGGATCAAACTGGTGACCGCCCGTTGCCGCCAGAAGAGTGCATACAGATCTGTTGGGTGAGGAAGCCTGAAGATCGCTACACCGGCATCAGCTGGCTTTCAACTTTCATCTTTGGAGAAGTGAACAACCTCGGACTCACGATAAGTGAGTTGCGTTCTTTAGCCTAAAATCTGTTTTAACCCCTTTAGCTCCCTGTGAGGAGAAACCTCCCTGTGTTAATTAAACCAAACCCCTGTTAACCCTCTGCGCCTCTGTGCTGCTGCATCCAATTTACCTGCATTACAGTACAGCTATGCAAAAAAACATCTCTCAATTCACTTCTATAGGGAGTACTGAAAACAGCCATTTTGACTGGTCCTTTTTTCAACTCCCATAAAGTAAATGGTGATAGCATTCCCTTTCCATTCCCAGTAGCCCCAAGATGGGGGCGTAGGACCCTAGAAGCGCAACAGACATCGGCAGCAAGATTAGCTTTTTGGATTCCCATAAAGTGAAAAGTGATAAAAGTGCCTGAGCAAACAATCGCCCATTCACAGTGGCCCTGAGATAAGGGTTGGGGATCCTGATCTAGAGCGACATGGAAAGGTGAGAATTCTCCTTTAGAAAAGAAAAAAATAAAAACATACCGTCTACCCCTGGAATCAAATGTCATACAGGTGATCCCAGAACTTCCATGCGCGTCATTGAATTCAAACATTTGTTTCCCAGTCTCAAAATCCCAAACTCTCACAACCTGTACAAAAACAAATACGTTAATATTAACTAATGTACATGCTGAGTAACAAAGTAGAAAGTAGAAACTTGAAACACAAATAAGGAATATTCATAGCACACAGTGGAATGTAAAAGTT
>VIAB01010055.1:41876-53800 GCA_009801035.1 Oophaga pumilio | reverse complement strand
GGGTGTGCAATCGCGACGATCTACGCCGCGACACACCCGTGACAACTTGGCATTGTTGTACACTTTTCACTCTTAATTCATGTAAAAAGCTGATCAGAAAGGGTGAAGAGAATTACTAATCTTGTACATTTATGGCATATCATGTGATTTGAAGGTTTATGTCACGGGGATACTACGACAGTGTGGAGCCAGAAGACCGCAGAGTCTGATTGCTCCTTCTCCGGCACTGAGAAGATCCACTTCTCCTTCATTTTAATGGTGCTTATTCCTTCTGACAGAACAGGGGTTAATCGGCCATGTTGGAAATCTCTGTGCTCGCAGCTGAGCTCAGTTAGCCACTCCTTTCCCCTTTATAATCTGGGCTCTGTTGCAAATCCTTGTCAGAGCAAGTATTTGCTGCATGGCTAACAGACGAAGAGAAGTTCTTATGAGGAGAGTTGGAGGAGTTATCTGTAAGTGTTGCTTGGTTTGTATGCGTGGTAATTCCCTATCCTTCTCTATTTGGTTTGTTCCCCTACCTCCACGCCCCGATGCATTCCTCTATTATATGTGAGTGTATATATTGTATGCCTAGAGTTTTCTGTTAACCCTTGTTTGTTTTGCCTTGTTTGTCAGGTTGGTGTACTACGGTGCACATTGGCGCCCCTATTCCCTGGGTGGGGAAGAGAATAGACAGAGGGCTGACTCGGGAGATAAGGCTAGGGTGGAGGTCCTAGCATTTTCAACTTCAGCAGTATCCTGGGGAATAGGGTGAGCTAGGACACCCCCTAGTGTTAGGGACAGGGAAGGAGCCCCTGGTCCCGGGTCACCCGACAGCTTTGTCATGACAGCTCCTGAAATAATAAAAAATGTCACTAAAAGACATAATGCATGTTAATACATGCATTTTTTTACATGGGGATATGCGGTGGAGAAAATGGCTACAAACTGGCTAAAAATTGGCAAATGGTAGCATGCTGCACTTGAAGAAAAAATGCCACTGACCCAAAAGTGCAAGAAAAACACCAAAGTAAAAATTGCAATTTTTTTTAGAGAATTTAAAGGGTTATTCCCAGAATCAAAAGTTATCCCTTGTTACAAGATAAAGGATGACGTAATAATCTCTGAATGTCTGACCACTGAGAATCCCCCTGTGTTCCTGGTAACTGGGTTCTGTTGAGCTCTGCCTTGAGTAACGTGTAGGAGCGCTCAACTTCTTTGCCATTCATTGTCTATGATTGTATTTTTAGCCATTCATTGTCTTTGGGGTTGCGAGAAATATTCGAACGCTGTACTTGGATTTCTTTGGCAGTAGAAGATAACTTCATTGAAAAATAGTCAATATCTATCCAGAGAGTTATTTTGAATTTTTCCTATAAACTCTATGTGTGAAAGACATTCTAGAAGGGTTTCTCAATGTAGCACATAGGAGATATGTGGCGCCCCTGAGGATCCAGTTGCCACAGAGGTACTGCACCTCAGCCAGAGGTGTGGTACTCTGCTCTTGGGTAAGGAGGGGGCACTGCCCAGGACCCACACACTTACATCCAACACCAGACCTCTCAGGCGCAGGGAGGGACTGGGTAGAGGGTGTGGGTAGAGAAAGGGAGGTGGGAAGGAGTCAGTGAGTGGAGTGGGCTGTGGTCTGAGAGGCCAGAGGGAGTCGACTGAGGGGACTGAAAGAGCAAGGAGCTCGTCCCCAGACTAAAGTGAGAGAAGAGAGGAAGGACGAAGGAGACAGAGAGTGACTCCAGAGGGAGGAAGAAGAGGTTCTAGGGGCATGGGTAGTGAGCAATCCACCCGTGGGGCCCATATCCACCCTGACCATAGTCGGATGGAGGGACCAGGTCACAGTAAGGGGACCGGCCCCAGTCTAGTGGAGAAACTAAGGACTCAGCTAGCCAACCGGAGGCTTCAGTATCTGCATGTGCTACAGCCACATCCACACACATTCGCTGAAAAGGCAGCCAAATAGGACCAAGGGGACCTAGAGCACGTCGCCCGACAAGATTCGAGGCTGCTGGCTTGGGACACTGTGTGAAGGCGCAAGGTAGGAGATGAGGGAGCCAGCTCAGAGAGACGGCCAGGAAAGGAACATCTGATGGGGGTTTTAACACGGTGTACCCCAAATTACCTGAGAGCTGTCTGGACCATCTACCCAGAGGACACAGCAACCCGGCTGGGGATTGTACCAAAGAACTGTGAATAAACTTAAAAGACTGCACCCTGGTTTGTCCTCACAATTATTTACTGCGTCATCTGCCCTGCACTACAACCACCATCATCATCTCTTACACATACAGCTGCCCTGGGGCCTAGTTCTACCTGTGAAGAGCTGTAACAACTCTGCTGCTTCACCAACAGCCCCAGCATACTTTGAAGCAGCGTCGGTTTTATTGCCGAATACCACAGGTGGCATCACAAACTCATTTCCCTATAAATTATTCCCCCTTTTTACTTTATATTTTCAGTTTTTCGGACCGGGTCACTGCTGCCGTGACATCCCCTTTAAAGGGAATCTGTCACCCTAAATTGGCGGGATATTTAAATTATGGCAGTCAGGTCAGATGGGCGGTGTTTTGGGTACTTGCCTTAACATGTTGTTCGCCGCTGTCTCCATTATTTCTGAGAATTGTAGTCGTTGCCCTCCTAACGCGCCTGCGCATTGCAATCTTGAATTGCGCACGAGCAGTATGCTTTGCCCGCAGATTGCAATGCGCAGGCGTGTTATATGGAGGGCAACGACTACAATTCCCAGAAATAATGTAGACAGCGGCGAACAACATGTTAAGGCAAGTACCTAAAACACCGCCCATCTGACCTGACTGCCATCATTTAAATATCCCGCCAATTTAGGGTGACAGATTCCCTTTAAGAACCGTCCAACCCGGGTCAGAGTTCCCCGGCCCTAGGGGGCGCTCCAGATGCACGTGATAACATGGAACACGTCTCAGCCACTGACTATTTCTATAGCATATGATAATGTCAATTTTCTGAATGATTGTATCTTACATAATTGTCTGTAATCCCGTGCTGCATTTTTACTTGTGTTAACCTAATGTTTCTATTGTTTCCAGACGGTAAGAATCGCTATTTCTCCAATATAATTTATTATCACTGCATAAGGTTTTAATCTGTGAGACCTATATTGTGATTGTACTAGAAGCAGCCATAATAATAATCTCTTGTTTATTATACAAGGGCACTGGGAAGCATTTTCAGACTTTATAGGCTCTAAAGGAACAAATAAGTACAAATTTACAGCAAATTTTACTTAAAATATACCTCTGTTTGGGACCATTTATAAACCAAATGGTAACAGAAAGTATATGGTGGAATTGAAGAATATCTGGTGCTTTTTTATTTAATCCTAATTGAACTAATTTTTCTCAAATTTACTTTGTATTCATCCTACTTTTCTATGTCGCTGCACTATGCACTGTACTGAACTACGTGCTTACTTGGAAAGTAGTGGAAAGCAAGAAACTTGCAAAGTGGACTTGGAAAGCATAACGCCATTTACCATGCCCCACCTCCCACAGGTTGCAATATAGCCTCATGGCACAATTTCATAACGAAAGAATCCTTTTGACACAATTTCTTGCCTAAATTGCTCTGACATGACATCCAGGTTTCTGGCTCTCTTACTAGTTACTAATGTGTCTAAAAAAGTACCCTTTTTTCCTAACTAAAACCGTCCTTCCTCCTTCGTATGTGGTTACAGTCTTTCAGAACCACATTAAATTATCACTATGTGTAATTGTCAGAGGGGAACTATTTAAAAAACATTCTATGTGGACACATTAAACTCACGTGAATCCATTTTAGCTACTACTACCTGATTTTTTTTTAAATGTGTGCAGTTTGTATGTTAGTACTGCAGAATTACATAATGAGATGTTTGATAAAGGAACTTGAAGACCCTCCATTGCAATTTAGAGCTCTGATGTACAATCTGATAGAATAGAACAAAGATATCCATATGACCATAAAAATAAAGGCTCTGTATGAAGACGATAAGTTTTTGTGACTTTGTGATGCTTGTATTTAATTAATCCAGCTTGATAGACTCTGTAATAAAAGCAAATGATTGATGCTTCATTGTACTATCTATTCTGCTGTGGATTGCAAAGTATTACATATTAGGGTTACTGTAAAGTGAATAATGTATATACAGTTTCTGGAAAATATTAAGTGAATTATAATGATTACCAATTTCAAACCAATATGAAAATTTGTGCCCTCTAACTTAGTGATAAATAGAAGATTTCCCTGTTCGGCGCAACGGCCTTCATCAGGTATAATATGCACTTATCAAAAATTTTTAAAAGAGGAATGTCTTTATAGACTGGAGACTGATAACTAATTTTAAAATTTTTTATAAGTGCATATTATACCTTATGAAGGCCTTTGCGGGCTGAAACGCGTTGTTTGTTCTTAGCAAAGCGTCCTAATAAATTTGATATCAAGCAAAATATCTCATCTTCAACCATCCTTGTCCTCCGGAAGCGCAGAAAAGGGAAATCTTCTATTTACCACTACATTCACATGCAGACCTTGCACCAAGGCTGGCATAGTTCCCGCAATCGTGCTGCAGACCGGAGGATTACAAAGAGCTGATCCACCACATGGATCATTTGAGCGAATATACAAGACACCCAAAGGGTGAGTGCAAAAACCATAATCTGTTGCAGCAGATGTAAACATACACCTACACTTAGACTCTGCGCCCCTTGCCTCCCCTTTTATCTTTCCCTATATCCTCGTGCCCTCTAACTTAGTATTTTCATCAAAATTTTGTATCAGTCTGTATAAGTCAAAACAAGGAGTAGGTCCTAAACGTGGAAGAGGTGCAAATCTGTTCTGCTTTCTTTCTGTAGGTTCAAGTCCAAGTTTTGGCCTACAAGTACCGATCTAAATATTGCTAAGGGAATGAGACCTTAGCTTATTCCATGAAGATAATGGTTGTCATCATTCAATCATTCAAGTCTAGATGAAAGATTATGAAATCATTATTTGCTGTTATTGGAGCTCTATAGCAGAAAGGAGGATAATTGTAAACTTTTAGCTGTACAGACAATATAGAACATGGTAAAATGAAAGCATATAGAGTTTGTAATAATATAATAGGCTAGTAATAATTTTCCTAAGCATCCAATAAAAAATCTAAGTTTCTGTATATAGTACATTTTCTGGCTATTCTGTCAGGGTTTGTGCTCATGGCAAGAAAAGAGTAGTCTGAGAGTCTTTTCCAAGCCTTAAAAACACCCCAATTATATTGCCCATAGCTGTCATGGCTGCATTATAAACGGAAGTCATAACACTGTTGTCAACATAACCTCTCTTTCAGATGTCCATGATATTCGATCCGATGTCAGATTGCAATGCACGGACTGGCTGCACATCTCCTATAGAAATATAAGAAGTTCTGTCACTCGGGTCAGGAAATGTGCAGCCAGTCCATGTATTGCAATCTGACATCGGACCGATTATCACGGGCGTCTGAAAGAGCCAAAACTTTCTCCTCCTGTTTATTACACTAGATACACGCAGCATTTGTAATGCTTAGGATTTGTTTTATCAAAGCGATCAGCAATAATAAATGCTACATCTGAGGTTGATCCACAAAGACAAGTGCACCGAGCAGTAGAAAGATATAGGCGTTTTTCATAAGAGAGTCAATCTACCACTTTCTGATCAGTTAGACATATGAGTTTTGACTCTTTAGACAGATAGGTCTTTTTCTTAAAAACCAACCATTTTCAAACATAATATTTTGCATACTAATAACTCTTCCATATATTGACCCACTCACTTCATGGAGAAAACTTTACCCTACATAATCCCCCAAAAAAGGCTGAAAGAAGAAAAGAAGATCATACAAATGCACTAATCCATTTGTCATATGCAAGTTCATACAAACAAGCAAACATGGTCTTTAAACAACTATAATTAAAAGCAGCTCTGTGATTTTTCGGCAAGAGGTTACCAGCTTGGGAGAACAATAAAGCATGCCGCTTCCTACAAGGAAAATCCCCTGGAGCAAAAATGACACTTTTCAATAGTTCAACAAAACATGGTGCTTACCTCTTCCAGCAGCTGAAGTGTTATCCACAAGATAGTAATGCCAATAGAACTGTTTGAATTGCAGCTTTTTTTTATTGAGAAAGCTGCTAGCTTCAGAGTAGAGGATTACAATAGAAGAAGGCTGCAGCATGCATGTAGGACACAACAATGCAAAAATGCTTTCCTAAAGTTGCTCTCTTAGATAATTTTTTCCTAGAATCCAACTTTCAAGGAAATGAGATCAAGAAACGCAATAAAAAAAAAAGTTACACTAAACAGATGTGCTGAGAAATCTAAATGGAAATGGAGACATGGCAGGACAAGCTTACCCAAAGTGAACAGACACAGCGTGCTTGTGAACATGCACAGAATCGTACTCTCCATCCTCTCTCTCAGATTATTAAAACAGCACAAGCAGCTGAGTGGGAATTAAGCGAGAACAGAATTTCAGGAAGCGGAGCCTTTTCCTGCACAAATACAGAATTCGTGTAAATAATGAGATTACTCAGCACTGCCTTAGAAACAGACCTCCCACCGGGAGACCCGTCACCGAACATATATGACGTGACGTGCAAAAAAGGGGGCTTTCTGCACTAGAAGTTTATAACAGTTCAATGTAACCTTGTCCGATACTGTCGTGGCTGCGCCTCGGCATCTGTGTTAAATATTAGGGATTTATCAAAGTCATCTGCCTGAGCCAAACCAGTACAAACAGATTTATCTAATCATCTATTTCCTAAACAAGTTTCGGGATGGCTTGCATCCTTTCAAATATGACTTAAGGGTATGCCACACTAAGCGATCACACTAGCGATCACGACAACGACGCAAGCTAACGAGATCGTTGGTGTGATCGCTTTAAGGTCGCTAGTAGCTTCCAAACAGGAGATCTCATCAACGACACATCAGCGGTCAGCGATCTGTATAACGACTTTGGCGGTCGTTAGGATCTGTCACAGCATGTACTGAGCGCAACCTTTTCCACGCCCCTCAGCACAGATTGGTGGTCACTGTATATGTTTTATAATTATATATGTATGTTATAATTAATGTTTTGACCGCGTCATGAAAGACGACATATAGCGCTCCATTTCATTGTTCTCGAGCGCTTCTGATTCATAGGAATTTCCAGCATCGCTCCTGCTTCCTGCGTCCTGCTAGCCTGCTTTGCAGCTACTGCGATCCACTCTGTGACGCTAAAGAAAACCTAGTCCCGCCTGCCTGCTTTTGCAGCTACTGCGATCCAGTCTGTGCCGCTAAAAAAAACCTAGTCCCGATTGCGCCACTGACATATGCGTCACCAGCGAGGTCGCTCGTCGTTCACAAAAGGTGTCAAAAACAGCGATTCAGGCTCACCAGCGGGACGCCAACGATCAAAAAACGGTCCAGAACGTTCGTGAACGATCAACGACATCACAGCAGGGGACACATCGCTGCTACATGTCACACACAGCGACGTCGCTAACGATGTCACTGCTGCGTCATAAAATCGCTGACGCTTGAGCGATCTCGCTAGCGATCTCGCTTAGTGTGGCATACCCTTTACATTTGGTAAAATAAAGACTGGTAAATCTTTCTGGAAGCACAATGGTATTCATGTCATCTGGTCATTGTTTCAGTGCGTTGTTTAATGAGGTTTTGTAATTGTCTTTAGAATAGTTGTTTCTTCAAGAGAGTTTGTGGCTGAAACTGTAAAGTCCAATTTCAATCCAGGATGGAAGCTCAACTTTTTCGGGAAGGTTCCAAAACTCTCAAGCTCTGTGGTGATCAGTAGCGCCGATAACTGATACAATTTGCACATAGATGACATGTAGTCTTTGCAGATAGAGGGCACAAACCGAAGTGGGCTAATGTGCAAAAACAGTATATGTGTCCCCTGCAGTCCAATAGCTCATCATAATGCACAATTACACATGCATTGGTGTTGAAAGTGGTCCTCTTACCTCTTGGGCCTCTGTGTGGCCTTATAGGTTGCACCAATGTTATGTCTGCCTCTGGTCCTATGTATGCTAGGTGCTAACATGCACGCTATGTAAGACCTCTTTCACACGTATGTGAAAAATCGATACCGGTGTCATCATTGTTTTTCAAGAGAGTGTCATCAGTGTGTAATCTATGTGTCCATTTTTACCATTAGTGATATCAGTATTTTTACAGCATGTATAAATAAATAAATAAATAAATTACAAAGCTTCACATACTTGAAACAAAGTTGTTCACTTACAATTTTGGAAAGATGCCAACAATTTTGTCTGTCCCATTTTTGGGAGTTTTGTGTGAAATTATGTCCAATTCCCCATAAGTGACCTCATTTTACAAACTACACCACTAAATGAATTCATCTAGGGGTGCAGTGATCATACGGACACCATGAGTGTGTCACAGAACCTTACAAAATTGAGCAGTGAAGAAAAAAGAATTACATTTTTACAACAAATTTTCTTTAGCCCTAGATTTTACACTCTCACACAGGAAAATGGGTAAAGGTACTGTCACACTAAACGAGATCGCTAACGAGATCGCTAATGTGTCTCCAATTTTATGACGCAGTAGCGATCTCGTTAGCGACGTCGCTGTGTGTGACATGTAGCAGCGATGTGGCCCCTGCTGAGATGTCGTTGATCGCTTATGAACGTTCTGAGCCGTTTTTTGGTCGTTGGTGTCCCTCTGGTGAGCCTGAAACGCTGAGTGTGACACCCTTTATGAACGACTTCACCAGCGTCGCAGGTGGGACTAGGTTTTCCCAACAACCGCAGAGGTCATTATACAGATCGCTGATGAGATGTGTTTGGAATCTAACTAGCGATCACATAGCGATCACACCAGCGATCTCGCCAGGTCGTGTCGTTGTCGTGATCGCTGGTGCGATCGCTAAGTGTGACAGTGCCTTAAGAATGGCACCAAAATTTGTCATACAATTTCTGCTCAACGTGGCAATACTCCATATGTGGCTGTACTGTACTGCTTAGCCACACAGCAAGGCTCAGGAGGGTCGAAGTGTTATTTGACTCATAAAAGAACCAATTATCGTAGAATAGTTTATGGGCTCCATATACAGAGCCCCTGTAGTGACACAGCATTTATTTTTATTTATCCAGATGTATTATTTCAGTAGGTCCCGGGACATGAGCTAGGGTTTATGTGAGAATGAATGTTGACTCTTATTAGCAATTGAATTAATTTTCAATGGCTGCCATTTGTTGAATGGCTGCTGATTAGCTATCGTATCTGTCCTAGTATTGTTCTACTATCTTTGGGAAACAAAGAAACATGATAATTGAACAATGTTTGCTAATATGTTGATGACCTATTGGTGCTCTTCAAATATGGAGGACAATCTATGCATGTTTGAACACTCCAGCAGTGAGGGATGACCTTCTTCCACTTTCTGCCAAGCTTGTGGGGAGGAATGCCTGAATGAAAAGTTGTGAACTATAAAAGGGAGGATTTGCCTTTGTTTAGGGAGACTCTACATTACAGTAACCATGGCATGACTCTCACTGAAGAAATACAGAGCTGCTTCATTGACCATCACGGAACCCTTAAAGACGTTTAAAGAATCCAGGTTGGGACAATCAGGTCACCTGGCCTTGTACATTAATGGACTGTCAGCTAAGTTTGTTGAAACCTCCTCTCGGTGAGTACCCGACAAAAGTGGGGTGCTACTGCTGGGGTTAGTCGGCTCTGGAAGCCCTAAAGTTGCAGGTGCTTTAATCCAGGTGAGACTGTGGAAGGGTTAGACTCTGTAATTGTTGCAGTTCCATTTTTGTTACATTTTTCTATTACTTTTAATACTGTACTTTGACTGATAAGCAAAGGTTTGGTGAACTCCTTATAGCCTTCACCTCCCTTGTTTAAAGAAATTATTTTCTTTCTCAGGTTTTGTGACATTTCTTTTCCATGTGGTGCCATTGCTGACATCATGAAATGGGAAGGGGTTATCTTTATTAAGTAACACCCTTTTATAGTTAACGGTCTGCTGTACACCTGTTTAACAAACAATTAGACTTACCTGTGGTTGAACTCTTGTTCATTAGAATTTTGTAGTCTAAACTTTAGTTTTGCTCCTACGAGATTCATTGGGGTCATTGATACAGTAAAGATGTATATCTTCGTACCGTGTTAGCCAGTAGATAGAAAAATATTTAGAGTTGAGAGTCCTCAGTGGTTGATACCTTTTAATGGCTAACTGAAAAGATGGTAACAAATTGCAAGCTTTCGAGACTACTCAGGTCTCTTCATCAGGCTTAACTAACACAAAATCTGAAGAATCACAGAGTGTGACCGCAGACTTGTAGCCAAAGGTCGTACAACCCTTTAAGTACTATTTATAAACAGATAGTGGTAAAATGGTAATATAGTATGACTGTTCTGCCCATAAGGACAAAAGATGAGGTTAAAATTACTGTTATCACTTTAATAAGCTGTTATACTCTGTTTGTGACGTTTAATGTGGTAATAGTACCATCTGGTGATGTTTATTTGTGTTACAAGTTGTTCTTCTGTTAAGCAGTCAGTTGCATTGTGGGAGAAACCAATGCATGTTGAGTAAGATGGTCCTAGTGAAGCAGTCATTTTGTAAGATGCAGTCTAGCAGAACAGTTGTGTAAAACTTTCTCCTGTATTATGTTATTAAAACTCCATTATACTATCTAAAGTATATCTGTTTTAGGCCTCTTTCACACATCCGTTTTTTGACTTCAGGCATGATCCGGCGTGTTGTTAAAAAAACGGATCCGGTACCGGATGCGTTTTTTTACCATTGACTTTCATTAGCGCCGGATCGTGCCTGATGTCATTGCGTTGTATCCGTTTTTGTCCGGATCCGGCAGAAATGTACATTCCGGCGGCCGGACAACACGGTGCATGCAACGTTTTTTTTGTTTTTCGGAGCCGCCTGATGCGGTGCATCAGGTGGCCGGAAATAATAAAATTCAATGGAACCGGATCAGTCTTTTGTGCAACCTGACAAAAGTCTGATCCGGAGTCTGGAAATCAGGGACTACTACTACTACTACATATTCCACTGTCTCCGGACATCCAAAACCCTCTTTTTCTGGGTTCAAAAGTTCAGGTCGGATCCAGCAAAAAAACGGATCCGTTGCATCAGTTTTTTCGTTTCAGCCCCGGATCCGTCCCTTCAGGTGTTCAACGGATTATGCCTGACACAAAAAAACTGATGTGTGAAAGAGGCCTTACCATCCACATTCAAACATTGTGATTCCATTCATCCATCTGTTGACCAATAAAAAAGTTAGACTACGGAGAATGGTCTGCTTATTTGGGAAGACACAGAAGGCTTATGCTGTATGTCAGATTGCACACCGTGAGAACATGTAAGAAGACAAAACAATAATCTACAATAGGAATGACTTTATATCGTACTGCTATAGTCAATATTGCTTGGTTCCTGTATTAAAGCACCACTCCAGCATTTTTTTTATTTCACAGTGTCAGTAATGTATGTTCCCTGCCTAGAGCACAAAACTTAACAGACACCGTCTTCTGCAGTTCTCACGGCCACTCCGGTTGTCTTCTGCTAATTGTGACCGCTTTGTTTCATGGGCGGACTGTCACTTTTCAAAGTAAGTCTATGAGAGCCAGAATGAGGCTGGAACAATTCTCTCATAGACTTACATTGAGAGCTTATGACTGTTAGTCGTGACTTTCGGTCAGTCAGAAACTGAGGTCACAACTTGGTGAAACAGGACCCGAGTGGCACCGGGAAGAGCAGAAGTCGGTGACTTGTAAATGTTTTACTAGGGGCAGGGAATAGACATTGGTGATACTACTCTGGTCATGAAATAAAAAAAGAAATGCCAGAGAGATGCTTTAATGCAGCATTTAGTGTTGAGCGATACGATACTGCAAGTATCGGG
>VIAB01010055.1:0-10579 GCA_009801035.1 Oophaga pumilio | reverse complement strand
TTTCGCCCGGGGCCCATAAAAACCTGGAGCCGGCCCTGCCGGCAAGGATATCTGTATCCCCCAATATTTAAAGACCTCTTTACACTGTAATTTATTGACTTCTTTTCTCTATCTGTCCTTTCCACCTCCCGATCCTCTTTAAATAGTACTGATTTGGACCAGTTAATCTTCAGCCCCGATATTGCCCCGAACCTCTCGATTGTCTGCATGGCACAGCTCAATGACTCAGATGGGTCCCCCAGAAACAATAAAAGATCATCTGCATACAAAGCAATTTTTTCTTCTGTTCTCTCATTTTTAAACCCTTGAATTTCACGATTTTTCCTGATAGCTGCAGCTAGTGGTTCAATTGCCACGGCAAAGAGGAGCGGCGACAGTGGACATCCCTGCCTGGTTCCTCTGCTCAATGGGGAACGAGGAGGAAATCGCTCCATTGACTCTAATTTTAGCAGTAGGTTGAGAATACAACAGTTGCACCCACTCAATAAACTGTGGTCCGAACCCAAATTTTTGCATAACCTTCCATAAATATTCCCATTGTACGCTATTGAACGCCTTTTGGGCATCCAGTGAGGCAATTACTCTGCGACCTGAATTATCAGCCTGTAATTGGACATTAAGGTATAACCTCCTTACATTAACCGCTGTGGATCTGTTAGGTATGAATCCCACCTGGTCTGGATGTATCAAAGAAGAAATGACCCCAGTCGGCCGATTAGCCAAAACTTTTGCCAAGATTTTAATGTCTACTGTTAGTAATGAGATTGGTCTATATGATTCGGGTATTCTAGGGTCCTTCTCCTCCTTGGGGATCACCACTATCACTGCCTCCCTCATAGAGGCCGGTAGCAACCTTTTCTCTTTGGCCTCTTCAAACACTTTCAGTAATTTAGGAAGCAACAGTTCGGCAAATTGCTTATAAAATTCTGACGGTAGGCCGTCCAAACCAGGGGCTTTCTCATTGGCCATGCCATGCAGCGCAATCTCCATCTCTTCCACAGTAATGGGGGAGTCCAATCTTTCTTTGTTCTCTTTGCTTAGTTTAGGGAGTGACCCTAGCCTCAAGAAATTATCAATCTCCCCATTTACTATGTTCCCTTCCGAGGAATATAGATTTTTATAAAAGTCCCTAAAAATATTCAGTATCCCCTCTAACTCAGTGATATTTTCCCCTTTTTCATTCACCGTATTATAAATGAATGGTTTATTCCTTTGTGCCGAAGCTATAACGGATAAAAGATGTCCCACCTTCTCCCCTTCAGCATAAAAATTAGCTTTCCTGAACGCCTGCATTTCAGCCATTTTATCTAATAAAACCTTGTTTATCCTCTCCTGCGCCTCCCTCAGGCCCGCTGAGCTTCAGATGTATTATTATTTATAGCTTCTTCCTCCGCTCTCCCCAATGCTTCTAGACTTTCTGTTTCCTCTTTTTTAGTTTGTGATTTACGTCTACAGATATCTCTAAATAAGAGCCCTCTAAGAAAGGCCTTCATCGCATCCCATTCAACTAATTTATCTGTACTACCATCATTATGAATAAAAAATTCTTCCACTTCCTTTCCTATCCCTTGAACATTAAGATGTTGTAACCATACAGGATGCATTTTCCACCCTTCCCTAACTATTCCCTTCTGAGGCCCATATCCAATAGTTACCATAACTGGGCTACGATCAGAGATCACTCTGGGGAGATACTGTACCTCTCCTATCATAGCGTCCTCCAACTCATCCGCTAGCGCCAAATCTATGCGTGATAGTGTGCCATATGATGTAGAGTGACATGAATAACACCGTTTCTCTACATTCCTAACCCTCCATGTATCGATCAGACCAATTTCCTTGATAAAGTTACCAAAGACTGTATTGGTACTGCCTTGTACATCCGCCTGCCTCTTATTTCTATCCCAAAAAATGTCTACTACATTATTAAAATCTCCTACCATCAGCAGCGGCATCACTCTACCTCTTTCAGCATACTCCCTCATCACTCTAATTTTAGTGCTAGAGTAAGGAGGGGAATGTAAAGAATGTAAAGTGCCACCAAACACATCGGTCGCCCAAAAAACTACCCCTTAACTGCCACTCCTTGCCCCTCTGGATCAATATAAACATCAGTTTCTTCAAAAGGGGTGGATCTGTTAATTAAAATCGACACTCCTCTGGAATAATTAGAGAAAGTGGAGTGGTATGCCCTTTGTATCCATCTTCTATTTGTAATATGGATTGTTTCCTTTTGCAGATGAGTTTCCAAAAGGCACACCACCGAGGCCCCCTGATCCTGCACACATTTAAATATTGTCGCCCTTCTGTTTTTCTCCGATAAACCTCTAACGTTCCAACTCATAACCCTAAAGCTACCCATTATATATATTAAACACCAATTTCTTCATTGTGTCATTTCTCTCCCCTGCTTTCGGTACCCTCCACCCTTCACCCGTCCTCCCTCCCCTTCCCCAATTCCCTCCTGCTTCCTCTCCTCCTTGCACGCTCTCTAAGAGCAATGGGTTCCTCATTCCCGGTTCATTCTTCCAGATATAGTGCTTCTCTCCTTTCATCATTTTTATACCTCTGCACTTACCCACTTTGTCACTCTTCTCCCGTTATACCCCTCCCCCTCCCACTGTGCATTAATATATTTTCCCACAGTTTGTCTCATTATAAATCAAAAAAGTTAAAACTATATATAATTCACATTAATACAACATATCTGTGGTTTCAAATAGTATTCGCCACCGCCATGCCCTCCGCCAGGGCCATATATATAAAGTTCGTATGCTTCGTAGCAACTCCTTCCCCATTCGGTCAATCCTCGACAATCAGCAGGGATTAGATCATTCCTATACCAAAGATGAAAAAAGTATAATTAAGGAAGTGAAGAGCAAAAAATAAAAGCCCCTCCCTTCTACTCCTATATCCAAGATCACATAAGTGCTTGCACAATATGTGCTATGGGAGTCTCCAATTTGATCCATCCATCCTGATTGCCAAATAGTCTCTGCAAAACGGAAAGGAGTCTGTTTAATAGATGTCCTCAGCCAACCACTCCGTTAGGGAGTATTTTGAATACCGTGGCAGTCTCTCAATCTTTGACTTGTAGAAATTTTACATTAACATCAATCCACTTTGTGGCCTCCTCTGGCTCTGCAAAAAAATAAACCTTATCCATGGCTACCACTCGCAGTTTTGCAGGAAACATCATTGAGTATTTTGCACCTAATTCTCTCAGGCGTCTTTTTACTCCTCCAAACTGCATTCGTTGCTTCTGGACAGCTACTGAATAATCAGGGTATATACCAATTCGTTGGCCGTTCATTGTAATCTCCTCAGATTCTCTTGCTTTGCGGATAATTATATCTCTATCCTTGTAATGAAGCAGCTTTGCAATGATAACTCGTGGATTATTACCCGGGGGTTGTGGTTGCATCGGTACTCTATGCGCCCGCTCCACGGCATAAAATTTAGTGAGGGAGTCTGCTCCAATCTGATCTCTCAGCCACTTCTCAACAAATTCAGTGGGATCCCTCCCCTTAATCTTTTCCGGAAGTCCAACTATCCTAACATTGTTTCTTCTGGAACGATTTTCCAGATCATCATTTTTTGTCATAACTTCAGAGATTTGTTGCTAAAACTGCTTTTCCGATTTTTTGAGTTTATTAATCCAATCCTCAGCCTCCCCCACTCTGTTTTCCACCTCTCCCGTCCTGGTATTGACCTTATGGATGTCTTTTTTAATAATGGCCACTTCAGACTGTATACCCAGGACTTGCTGTATTAAAGTAGCTAGTGCCTGTTTACAAAAAGACACTACAGTGAACACATCTTTAATAGTGGGATTCTCCTGTATCTTACTCTCCTCCTGCGCTGCCACAGCCACTGTCTCCCCCTCAGAGTTATTACTCCCTGAGGATGTTCCTCCCTCCACCTCAGCCTGTGGCGCCATCTCTTCCCCATCCTCCTCCTCCTCTCCCTCTGACTCTAAATGCAGTCAATACTTGGTTGGTGCTCGTTTTGCATCAATTACTGCATCAATGCTGCGTGGCATGGAGGCGATCAGCCTGTGGCATTGCTGAGGTGTTATGGAAGCACAGGTTGCTTTGATAGAAGCCTTCAGTTCATCTGCATTGTTGGGTCTGGTGTTTCTTATCTTCCTCTTGACAAAATCCCATAGATTCTCTCTGGGGTTAAGGTCAGGTGAGTTTGTTGGCCAATCAAGCACAGTGATACTGTTGTTTTTAAAACCAGGTATTGGTACTTTTGGTAGTGTGGACAGGTGCCATGTCCTGCTGGAGAATGAAATTTCCATCTCCCAAAAGCTTGTCGGCAGAGGGAAGCATAAAGTGCTCTAAATTTTCCTGGTTGACGGCTGCTTTGATTTTGGTCTTTATAAAACACAGTGGACCTACACCAGCAGATGACATGGCTCCCCAAACCATCAATAATTGCAGAAACTTAACACTAGACCTCAAGCAGCTTGGATTGTGTGCCTCTCCACTCTTCCTCCAGACTCTGGGACCTTGACTTCCAAATGAAATGCAAAATGTACTTTCCTCTGAAAGCAACACCTTGGACCACTGAGCAACAGTCCAGTTCTTTTTCTCCTTGGCCCAGGTAAGATGCTTCTGGTGTTGTCTATTGGTCATGAGTGGCTTGACACAAGCAAAGTGACACTTGTAGCCCATGTTCTGGATACATCTGTATGTGGTGGCTCTTGAAACAATGACTCCAGCAGCATTACACTCCTTGTGAATCTCCCCCAAATTTTTGTGTGGCCTTTTCTTAACAATCCTTTCAAGGCTGTGGTTATCCCAGTTGCTTGTGCACCCTTTTTCTACCACACTTTTTCCTTCAACTCAACATTCCATTAATATGCTAGGATACAGCACGCTGTGAACAGCCAGCTTCAATGACCTTTTGAGGCATACCCTTCTTGTGGAGTGTGCCAATGACTGCCTTCTGGACATCTGTTAAGTCAGCAGTCTTCCTCATGATTGTGGAGCCTACTGAAACAGACTAAGGGACCTTTTTAAATGCTTAGGAAGCCTTTGTAGGTGTTTCATGCTAATTATTCTAATTTACTGAGATAATGACTTTTGGGTTTTCATTGGCTGTAAGCCATAATCATCAACATTAACATAAATAAACACCAGAAATAGATCACTCTGTTTGTAAAGACTCTATATAATATGAGTTTCACTTTTTGTATTGAAGAACTGAAATAAATTAACTTTTTAATGATATTCTAATTTTGTGAGAACCACCTGTATATATTTATTTGTTTTATTTATTTTACTCATTTATATAGTGCCATTAATTCCACAGTGTTTTACAAACATTATTGGTACTGTCCCCATTGGGGGCTCACAATCCAGAACCCCTATCAGTATGTCTTTGGAGTGTGGGAGGAAACTGGAGAACCTAGACTAAACCCATGCAAACACGGGGAGAACATACAAACTCCTTGCAGATGTTGTCTTTATACTGTAAATGTGTGTCTTAAAGGTATTTTTTTCACTTATCAGTATTGTATATGCCTATATATTCCATTATTATGGGCCTATAGGTGCCTTATATACACCTTCATTCTTTTTTATACATCATGATAATTTGTCATGGAAGGCTATTTTATTTTAGAGGATCAAGGTACTGTAACTTAATATTGCAATGTCAATCATGGTGTCAAATTACACTTTTTGTGCCATGAAATCCCAGTGCCATGTTGTCGGTGTCAGAGAAATCTTTGCTAGATCTGTACTTCATTTTTCAATACTCAATTTTTTAAAATATTTAGGTAGTTTAGAAAAATTGATGTCCCTCCCTCAAAATGAACACACTGGAAACTATTTATTGAAGCTATGAGGTAACATTACTCTATAGAGCTCAAACCAAAACATTTTTTACATATTTACATCAGTACTTAGACCAGATTTTTTTTCATGGAAGTGTGGTTGGCCACTATATAAAGAGAAAACTTGCTATTTAAAGATCAGTTAATTAAACACGGGGAAAATGGGTAATATTTTGGAGTAAATTGTTGCAACTAGTTTCAAATTTTGCAAATCCGGCTAGTGTCACTGTATATGGTAATAGCTGTGGAACGCTTCAACGTATCTCAGTGGTCCTGAGAGTGTTTTTTCAAGACACATCATACTTTATGTTAGTGATAAATTTAGGTTGATAAGTTTTGCATTTATTTATGAACAGATCAGAATTGTGGCAAAAATTTTCAAAAATTTGCAATTTTCAAACTTTCAGTCTTGACATCTTTAATCCAATTAGCTATGCTGTACAAAATAATGAATAAATAACATTTCCCATGTTTCTACTTTACATCTACATCATTTTTCAAATGTCATTTTATTTTGCTAGGGTGTTAGAAGGGTTAAAAGATTAGCAGCAATTTCTTATTTTTTTAAGAAATTTACAAAACCTGTTTCCTTAGGGACCTTTTCAGATTTAAATGGACTTTACAGGGCCTTTATATAGGAAACTCCCCAAAAGTGATACCATTTTAAAAACTGCACCCCTCAAATACTTCAAAGCTGCTGTCATGAAGTTTTTTAGCCCTTCAGGTGCTACACAGGAATTAATGCAAAGTCAAATAAAAAAAATAAATAAATTGGTTTTTATTCTAAAATGTTGCTTTAGCCTCAATTTTTTCACTTTTACAAGGAATAGCACAAGAAAATGGAATCCTCAATTTCTTACCTAGCTTTTTCTGCTGATAACTCACATGTGGTAAGAAACCTCTATTTGTACAAACAGCAGGGCTCGAAAGGGAAGGGGCACCATTTCAAGTTCGGAACACAAATTTGGCTGAAATAGATTGCAGGCACCATTCCACATTTGCATGGCACCTAAGGAACCCAAATAGCAGAAATCCCCTACAAGTGACCCCATATTGGAAACTACATCACTTAAGGATTTTATCCAGGAGTATAAAGAGTATTTTAAATTTACAAATACTTCTCAGAATTTGATAACATTTGGTCACCATATAGAAAATTTTCATTTTTTGACAAAAATGTTGCTTTAGCATCTAATTTTTAACTTTTGCAAGCGGTAACATGAAAAAGTGGACCATGCACTTTAATACCCACTTTCTTCAGAGCATGGCGCCACTCCATATGTAGTCATAAAATTTTGTTTGTGCACATGGCAAGGGCAGGGAAGATGGGAGAACTCTTTGGGAGACAGTTTCGTCTGGTTACTGAGCCGCTTGTGATCCGTATCGGGATGCTTCATATGGAGAGGATAGTCTTCTATGTTCATCCTCACATATCTCACACCTTTCTCTTGGGTCTACCATGGCTGCAACAACATGAACCAGTGTGTTAGGGGTCAAGTTCCCGCTTCTGCACAAGGGGAATCTCGAGCCGTCCCTGCTGCGGTCTCCCATCCGTCTCCGGCCGCAGTGGACTCTGCTCAGCTTAGACGTCGGTCCCATCGTCTCGCCCAGTCTAACATTGTGCAGAGAATTAGTGCTGCTCCTCCAGGCTCTGCTATTGTAGCCAGTACTGGTTAGCGGCGAGCAGACGTCTTTAGGACAAAGTCCTTGCATTCCCCTTCTGAGCATGCCCAGAGTAAGATCTCTCATTGGAGATCAGGGTTCACATGCTCAGGTACTGCAGCAGCTCCTATTGGTCTGCCAGGAAGGTCCTGAAACCACTTGTGTTCTGGAGCAGTTTCCTATTGGTCCTTATCTGGCAGGTTCTTTAGTTGCTACTATAAAAGGGTGGCATGGTCGTGCCACCATGCGCTAGTATCAATCACATTATGTGCTTTGCGCCAGGGTTATCTTGCACGCATGTGTTAGGGCTCGGCTGAAATAAGCCCCTAGAATACCGGCACCTCCGGTGAGGAGATTGTATGCACGTGTTTAGGGCTCGGCTGAAATAAGCCCCTAGAATACCGGCTTCTCCGGTGAGGAGATTGTCTGATTGCGTTGCTGATTGCGTTACTACAGTTGTCTGTGCATACCTGTGGAGTTAACAGGACACAGTCCATATTTCTGCGTTTCTACCTTAGCGACTCTGTGGTGTAACAGAGTTCGCTTACACCACCATATAGGGTCACAGTGTCTATAGTTGCGACTCTGTGAAGTAACAGAGTTCGCCATACCGCCATCCTACTAGCAGCAGGCTCTGCCTGCACGGTGGACCCCGGGCTGCGAACGCACTTATTATTTATATTTATTTTGTGCGTTCCGCCAGCCCTAACACAGTGTTGGACTGGGCAACTGGGGAGGTACTCCGCTGGGGACATTCCTGTCATGAGAAGTGTCTGGTTCCAGTACGTCCGGCTAAGGTCCCGTCTTCTCCAGCATCGCTGCCCCGTCTGCATATTGGTCCTTTGCTGATGTATTTGATAAAAAAGAAGCAGAAACTTTGACGCATCACAGGCCGTATGACTGTCCTATCGACTTAATTCCTGGATCTACATCCCCTAGAGGTTGAATTTACCCTCTGTCCTCAGCCGAGACTCAAGCTATGTCAGACTAAATTTGGGAGAATTTGGCCAGGGGGTTAATTCAGAAGTCCTCCTCTCCTGCTGGTGCTGGGTTTTTCTTCGTTAAAAGGAAGGACGGATCACGCCGACCCTGTATAGACTATCGGAGCATCAACGAGATCACGGTGAAAAATAGATATCCTATCCCATTGATCCCTGAGTTGTTTGACCGATAAAGAGGTGCCAAGATCTTCACCAACTTAGATTTGAGGGGCGCCTACAATCTAGTCTGCATTCACCAGGGAGATAAATGGAAGACGGCTTTCAACACCACGGACGGACATTATGAATACCGAGTGATGCCCTTCTGTCTCAGTAATGATCTGGCAGTTTTTCAGGAATTTGTCACTGATATCTTCTGGGACCTGCTTTATTCCTGCGTTGTTGTGTATCTGGACAATATTCTGGTATTTTCCCCGGATCTGGCCTCCCACAGACGAGCACTTCGGCAAGTTCTTCAGCCTCTTAGGGAGAATCGACTCTACGCCAAGTATGAGAAATGTGGTTTTGAACAGTCCTCCCTACCGTTCTTGGGTTACATTATCTCAGATACCGGACTCAGGATGGACCCTGAGAAAGTCTCTTCCATCCTTAAATGGCTGCTGACCGTTGGAGTCAAAGCAATACAGAGATTCCTTGGCTTTGCTAACTATTATCGACAATTCATTCCTCACTTTTAAACTCTGACCGCTTCCATCTCTGCTATGACCCGAAAGGGAACCGATCCAAAGAACTGGTCCTCCGAGGCTGAAGAGGCCTTACACTCTCTTAAACGATACTTCTCCACCGCTCCCGTTCTGCATTGTCCGGATTTGAACAAACAGTTCTTCCTAGAGGTGGACACATCCTCAATAGGGGCTGGAGCTGTGCTCACTCAGAAATCCTCCTCGGGTCGCAGCGTGTCCTGCGGTTTCTTCTCCAAGGCCTTCTCTGCTCCAGAGCGTAAGTACTCCATCGGGGACCGAGAGTTACTCGCCATTAAGATGGCTTAGGAGGAGCAGTGAAACCTGCTGGAGGGTGCAGTCTATCCAGTGATTATCTATGCGGACCATAAGAACCTGGCGTATCTCCAGTCTGCCCAGAGACTTAATCCACGCCAAGCTAGGTGGTCTTTGCTTTTTGCCCGCTTTAACTTTCTTTTACATTTCAGGTCCAGTGACAAGAATATCAGAGCTGATGCCCACCCTCACTCATTTCTGTCCAGGGATCAAGAGGAGGACCCTCAATTTTAAATTTAACAGTCAAAGATTGTTACTGTCGCCCTAGTCAGCCTGTTGTGAATTCCCCCAGGAAACACCCTTGTGGCTGAATCTGAGAAGGAGCAGGTTTTGTCACGGGGCCACTCGTCCAAGGTGGCTGGTCATGCGGGACACAGGAAGACACTACAATTGATTTTTCGCCACTACTGGTGGCCATCCATGAGGAGGGAGATCTATGCTTATGTGGCTGCCTGTCCAATTTGTGCCTGCAATAAAGTCCCCAGACGACTTCCTATCGGTTCTCTCCTGCCTTTACCCATACCATCTGGCACATGGCAGCACATAGCAATGGACTTCATTACGGATTTGCCAGTATCCGAAGGTTGCACCGTCATCTGGGTAGTTGTGGATCGCTATAGATATGGTTAATGATCAGTTTTTGGAGGTTGTATTTATAAATTTGGGACTTTTTTGATATGTATAACATCTGGATATCGTCTTGGATTTCTCCTCAGCCTATCACCCTCAGTCTAATGGGCAAGTGGACCATCTCAACCAGGACCTGGGCAACTACCTGTGACACTTTGTCAATGCACAGCATAATGATTGGGTGAAATTACTTCCATGGGCTGAGTTCTTGTACAACAATCACGTTGGTGAAGCCTCAGCAGAGTCTCCTTTCTACATTGTGTTCAGTCGGCAACCCGAGGTTCCCTTTCCGGTGACGGTTCCTTCTGATGTCTCTGCAGCAGATGTCCTCTCCAAGAATTTTGTAAAGTTGTGGAAGAACACCAAAGCTACTTTAATAGCATCCTCTGCCCATATGAAGAGACATTCTGTCAAGATCCCGTCTGGGTTGGAGCCGATGTTACTGC
>VIAB01010054.1:45701-64298 GCA_009801035.1 Oophaga pumilio | reverse complement strand
CCCTCTATCGCTTTGTTCTTGTGGTGGCAACACCACTTTCCTTTATTCAAAAGTACAGTATATCGGCAGTACATGTGATGTGAATTATGAATTACTTAAGGATTTTAATAGTAGATATTGTTTAGTCACTATATTGTTTAGTCACTACAATGCTCAAGTTGTGAGTCCCATAGATCCCTTAAAGCTATGACCTGTTTTGGGCTTTCAATTTTTCAATTCTAACATGCCAATTTTTGTTAATAGCATTGAAATTCTTTTACTTATCCATTTGATTTTGAGATATTGTTGACACATTGTACAATTTGTTTTTAATTTTAAATTGTTTTCTTAATGGGATGAATAACATGCAATATTATAGTTTTGGGTTATTACAGGCATCCCAATACCAAAAATTAATATTTTATGTTTTATTGCTTTTGCACAATAAAGTTCCACTTATTTAAACAAATTTTATTTTGTCGCCATATTCTAAAAACTATCATTTTAGGCAAAGCTTTTGATTTGTTTTTGCTAGACAAGCAGTTGCTTTTGTTGGAATCATTTTGGAGTACATGTGACTTTTGATTGCTTTTTTTAGATGTAAATGGATCAAAAATATGAATTTTAGCCTTTTTTATCAATTTCTTTACAGCATTTTCCAACAGGAACATTTTATTGATTTTTTTTCCAATAAAAAAAGGAATCTGTGCCATCAGTATGCCCATTTTTTCCATCTGAGTGGCATCAATATGACATTTCCATTTCACCATATTTATATATCAACTGCTTAAAATATATTTGAAATACAGATGATCCATACACAATTCTATTTTTTTCACACCATAATTTGTAGGAAAATATAAAAAAAATTCACGTTAATGCTAAGTCCATGTGAAAAAATTGTCATCTGAACAGTCCTATTGGATAACATTGGTCAGTATACTGCGTCTGCTAACCAATTTTAATTTGGAAAGCACACTTCCATATAATATGGTCGTCTGAACAAGCGCTAAAGGGGAAAAGAGCAATTGGCTTTGTTTTTTTTATTTTATTTATTTATTTATTCTTTTTTACCTTTTTTCTTTATCTCCTTTTGTTTAGTTCCACTATGGTACTGGAATATGCAGTCTCCTTCTCGTTGGTATATTGCTCTGCAATTCTTATGTATTTGGTATATTAAACCTATCTGTTATGATTTGGTAGCTGAGGAGAGCAGGCAAAAACGGCAATACACCAGAGAGGTTGGAATCTACTGGATTGCAGTACCCTGACTAACCACCACAACTAAAGGCAGCCGTTGAGCGTTCCTACGTTGGTCCTAGACGCCTCGTCACAGCCTGAGAGGTTAACTACACCTAAAGATAGAAAGAGGAAAGCTATCTGCCCCGGAGCAGATCCCCAAAGAACATAGGAAGCCCCCAAACATATAATGGCGGTTAGACAAGAAGATAGCACGGACACAGACAGAAAATAGAATGAGCAAACGTTGGGGCCCAATCTGTCTAGACAGAAAAGTACAGGAAAGAATTCTGACTGCAATCCAACAAAAACCCTAAAAAATACTAGCACTTCTGATTGCCAAAAAAACCTGAGATCACACGATCTCTACCACCTAAATCAGATCTCTGGTGTAACAAAACAAAGCCGCAGCCACTGAAAAAACAGGAAAAAGCAAATGAACAAATAACAGTGACTCAGATAAACTGAGAGGAGCACAAGCCCGCGGAGGGGACCTGGCTGACCTCCACAGAAGTGCAGGGAACAATGCAAAAAGCAAGCACAAAAATAAAAGCAGAAAATATCTTATCTGATAGCAGAAGATGCAGGAAAGACTCAGCAAGCTTCCAAGTGAACCAGGAACCACAAGACAAGTTGAGACAAGAACAATTGTCACATGAGACTAAAATGTTATTAAACTTTTTGTTTTTAAATTGTCCTGTCCAGCATGGAAAGTTATGAAATTGTAAAATAAAATGTGTTTAGCTGCATTGATATCAGAATGTACACGTATAGAGTACTGATGATTGTAGTAAAAAGGTCAGCTAAGCCCCTATAGCTCAATAAAGTTGGAGATAAGCCTACTGCAGGAGATTTTTCTGATAAGCACAACACTCAGAAAAGACCACAAATGTTGACACTATTAAAGCCATCATCTGGGCAGCACGGTGGCCCAGTGGTTAGCATTGCAGCGTTAGAGTTCTGTGTTCAAATCCCTCCAAGGACAACATCTGACAGGAGATTGTATGTTCTCCCTGTGTTTGCGTGGGTTTCCTCCGGGTTCTCCGGTTTCCCCCCACACTCCAAAGACATACTGACATACTGATAGGGAATTTAGATTGTGAGCCCCATTGGGGACAGCGATGATACTGTACGCAAAACTGCGGAATATGTTGGCGCTATATAAATAAAGAGATTATTATTATATCTCCAAATAGACATGAATGTTTAAATTTGCAACGGATCTAGTTCCAGTTTCCTGAAATTCATGGATTTCCATGAATTCTAACATTCTAACATTTTGCAATTTAATTTGGGGTTTTGAAAAAAAAAACTTGACTGGCCCAGTGCTGAGGCATTAGAGAGCAGGTCAATGTCAATTTGCATTGCTGCTCAAGCCTCCCATAGTGAACTGCATCTATGACAAATTAAAAATTATCATATATTGCATAGGGGTCAGTACCTGGGCCTTTTGAGATCTCCAGTTCCCAGAGAAGTAAAGTTTGTATGGCAGAGTCGCTTCCCATCTGCAGTCACTAGGTAAGTCTGTGCCTCCTGTAGAGAGTAGGCTAGATACCTTCCTTCTTCCTTGCTTACTTTCTTTCTCCTGTATACTGTAAGCTCTTATTTTTAGCAGTGTCCTTTTCTCTCTCTCCCCATTAAGTGTAAGATCTTATGGTCAGCAGTGTCCTCTAGCTTTTGCCTGTAAAGTGTAAGCTCTTAGGTTCAGCTGGATTTTCTCTATCTCTCACTCTTCTCCTCCACGTGTATTTTCCAAACCATTACACGCTTTCCACTCACTATGGTGATTTGCATAAATTTCTTTGTAGCAAATCAAACTTTTGGGGAAAATTTGACAAAGTCTGCACATTTGAATTTCAAAAGATCCTCTCATATCTTACTCCACATGAGTACATTCTGATATCAAGTGTAAGGTGAACAAATAGATTAGGGAAAAGTAGGAGTTAGGAAGGCACTTTTTTTACAGGAAGGAAAACAAACCCCTTTATAAAGTGATCTCCAAACTTTCAAAACTTTCCTTGTTGAACAAACATATAAAAAAATGTGAAAAAATGAATGTATTGCTTTCTAAGTTCACTGACTTAAATCTATATGTAAATATGTTGGCAAATGCAAGAAGCCCCACCTATCTCCAAACATCGATACAACTTTAATTTATTTGTGAAAAAAATGAAATTTGGCTAACATTTTGAAAATTTTGCAGTTTTCAAAATTTTGATTTGTGTGCCCTCAAATCAGAGAGTTATATCACACAAAAAACTTAATAAATAACATTTCCCACATGTCAACTTTACATCAGCACAATTCTTTAAAAAAAATTTTTGTTAGGAAGTTATAAGAGTTAAAAATTGCCTGCATTTCCCACTTGTCAACTTTACATCAGCACAATTCTTGAAACACAGTTTTTTTGTTAGAAAGTTATAAGGGTAGGAAGTTGACCAGAAAATTCTAATTTTTCCAACAAAATTTACAAAACCATTTTTTTAGGGACCACATCACATTTGAAGTGCCATTGAGGGGCCTACATGACAGGAATTACTCAAAAAGGAACTCATAAAAACTGCACCGCTCAAGGTGCTCAAAACCACATTCAAGAAATTTATTAACCTTTCAAGTGCTTCACAGGAATTTTTGTAATGTGGAAGGAAAAAAATAACATTTAGCTTTTTGTCACAAAAATTTTAATTTAGCCTCAAAATGTTTTATTTTTCAAAGGTAACAGGAAAAATGAATCACAAAATGTGTTGTGCAATTTCTCCTGAGTATGCATATACCCCATATGTGGTGGAAAACCACTGTTTAGGCACATGGCAACGCTTAGAAAGGAAGGAGCGCCATTTGACATTTTGAATGCAAAATTCGCTGGAATAATTATTGGACGTCATGTCGCGTTTGGAGAGCCCCTGATGTGCCTAAACAGTGGAAACCCCCCCCACAATTAAAACCATTTTGGAAACAAGACCCATCAGGGAACTTATCTAGATGTGTGGTAAGCACCTTGATCCCCCAGCTGCTTCACAGAAGTTTATAATGTTGCGCCATGAAAATAAAAAAGATCACATTTACGCCACAAAAATGTTTTTTTAGGCCCAAATTTTGCATTTTTGCAAGGGTAACAGTAGAAATTTCTCCAGAGCACGCTGATACCCAAAATGGGGGGGACAACCACTGTTTGGGTGCACAGCAGAGCTTGAAAGGGAAGGAGTGCCATTTGACTTTGAATTTGCTGGAATAATTAGCGGACACCATGTTGCATTTGGAGAGCACCTGATGTGCTTAAACAGTGGTTACCCCCACAAGTGATACCATTTTGAAAACTAGACCCCTCAGGGAACTTAACTAGATGTATGGTGTGCACCATTGACCCACAGCTGCTTCATAGAAGTATATAAGGTATAGCATCATTTTGACTTGTTTTAAGGACATTACATTCCACTTTAATTTTGTGTGTGACTCCAAATCCAGGCCTCCATTGGTTAATAAATTTGATTTCCATTGATGATTTTTGTGTGATTTTGTTGTCAGCACCTTCAACTTTGTTCAGAACAAAGTATTCAATGAGAATATTTCATTCATTGAGATCTAGGATGTGTTATTTGAGTGTTCCCTTTATTTTTTTTGAGAGGTGTATTTTTGTTAACAGATGACATATGTGAGAGGGGACTTGCTTTTTTATTTTGGATTGCGTTCAAGTTTTTAATGGGAACATTTTACATAACAATTTAGATCACTTTTATGAGGCGCTATACACTGAGTACTTACATCGGGGTTTCCCTTTAAATTTTAGAGTGATACAATACATATGAATCCCCCAAGGGAGCCACTACCTATAATGAGAGTTACTCTGGACTCCGTCTGTCCTCTGTTCAGCGGTATCCTTTTTTCAGAGGCGCAGAGAACTGTGGTTTGCACTTTTATGCATTCCTAATATAATAATAATCTTTATTTTTATATAGCGCTAACATATTCTGCAGCGCTTTACAGTTTTGCACATATTATCGTTGCTGTCCCCGAAGGAGCTCACAATCTAGATTCCCTATCTGTATGTTTTTGGAATGTGGGAGGAAACCGGAGTACCCGGAGGAAACCCACGCAAACACGGGGAGAACATACAAACTCCTTGCAGATGTTGTCCTTGGTGGGATTCGAACCTAGGACTCCAGCGCTGCAAGCAGGGCCAGCGTCAGCACCCGGCACACCCGGGCAAGTGCTGGGGCCCTGGTGAGACGGGGGGCCCACTGAGACTCTTTCGCCCGGGGCCCTCAAAATCCTGGAGCCAGCCCTGGCTGCAAGGCTGTAGTGCTATCCACTGAGCCACCGTGCTGCCCATATATTAGCTGCTGCTAATATAAAGATGTACACTGCCGGATTACAGGCCAGGCAGCATTCACAGTGCCTCCATCTATCTCATTATAGGGAATCTTGCCGGAGGGCTCTGTATGAATCTAGAGATTCAGAGAATTATACGGAAACCCTGGTGTAAGCGCTCAGCACAGAGCGCAGGATGAATGTGCGCCGAGCCCTTCTCTGATGTTTGGGAGGCATAATGAAAAAAATCAACAGCAGGTGAAGAATTTGTTATATTTATTTTTTATGCCATTTCTAGTGCGGTATAAGTGATTAGATGACTTTATTCTTTGTGTGAGTGCAATTATAGCTTTACCAAATGTATATCTGGTTTTCCTGTTTGGTAGCTGTAACACACTAAAAGATGCCTTTTTGCTTTCGAAAACTAGTTTTTTTGCATCACTATATTTTCATAGCTACTGTATAATTTTTCCATATTTCGGCTGACAAAATCATGTGAGGGCTTGTTTTTTGCGGACAAGTTAATGTTTTTATTGGTAGCATTTTTGGGCCTATAACATTTTTTGATCGCTTTCTATTCCGATTTTTGGGTCGTAACTCTATGGCAGCTTGCTTTTTGCAGGACAAGATGATAGTTTCAGCGATACCATTTTTATTTATACATTGATTTTTTTAATAATGTTTTATCCCACTTTTTGTAGTATGATGATAAAGTATCTTTTTTTGTCTCGTTTTTAGATATGGTGTTCATTAAAGGGGTTAACTAGTGGAACAGTTTATAGGTCTGGTGGTTCTGGACACGGCGATACCAAACATGTGTACTTTTACTGTTTCTTTATTTTTCAATTATTTATGAGAATAATTTTTTTTCATTATTAGTATTATTTTGTGATTTTTTAAAAATATTTTTACAATTTTTTTTAATTTTTTTACTGCTTCACTTCTTCCCACTTTGGGAATTTCACTTCGTGCAGTCTGATGGCAGTTATAATGTCTATATACATGCCTATATACATTATAGCCTGTCAGCACAACAGACACAAGTTAGTTAGATCATGCATTGCGAATGAATTAACTAACTTCCTAGTGCCTAACATTATGAAGACAACGGATCACCATGGCAATGATCGGGACCCCATAATGACATCGCGGGCTCTCCAATTGAAGAGCAGATGGATTTTTTTCCATCTGCCTGCTCTCTAAATGGTACAATCTTACCATTCACAACATTTAGGGGGTTAAATTGCCGGGAGAGGTGCGGGCACCACTCACGGCACTGGGATCCGGGTGTCAGTTGTCAGTATCAGCTGACACCCAATGATGATCGCTGGTGCACAGCCCCCTGTGCAACAGCGATCGCCATGACGTACATGTACTGCATCAGTTGGGAAGTACTTCCTGATTATGAAGTCCATGTACTACAAATGTTGGGAAAGGGTTCAGTTGGCATTTTCTTGAGCGCTAGGGCCGAATAGTGGACTGACTACACCCCTGATCAAATTCAACAAAATGTTATAGTGTTTCATATGCCATAAATGGTGAGCCAAATGGAGGCACACACCACTGAGAAGATTTTTTAACCCCTTTCTGCCATATGACATACTATCCTGTCCATGTGCCCTGGGACTTAATTCCCAAGGATGGGATAGTACGTCATCACCGATCAGCCATGCTCACGGGGGGAGCGTGTCTGATCAGGGCCAGATGACACCCGGCACTAAGTGCCAGGAGTGGTCACGGACCGCTTCCGGTACTTTAACCCCCGGAACACTGCGATCAAACAAGATTGCAGTGTTCCGGTGCCGGCAGAGGCATCGGGAGAAGCATCAGCAGGGAGGGGGCTCCTGCGTGCTTCCCTCAGAACAACACGATAAGATTGTGTTGTTCGGAGAGTCTCCATGGAGACCCCCGACACCAAGATGGCTGCAGGGTCCTTCTGGGTCCTGCAGTGAGGTGGCTTGTCAGTGCCCGCTGAGAGCAGGCACCGGCAAGCCCCCTTCACAGCCTGTTAGATCTCCTATCTGACACAGTGCAGTGCAAAGTGTCAGATCAGCGATCTGACTTTACATAGTATGTCCCATACTGGGACAATGTAAGAAAGTAAAAAAAAAAAATTAACATGTGTAAAAATATTTTTAAAAAAATTCCTAAAGAAAAAAAAATTTCCCCAATAAATACAATTCTTTATGTAAATAAAAAAACAAAACAACAAAAGTACACATATTTAGTATTGCTGCTTCCGTAACGACCCGACCTATAAAACTGTCCCACTAGTTAACCCCTTTAGTGAACCCCAGAAAAAAGGCAAAAAAACATTGTTTTATCATCTTACCTTGAACTAAAAGTGGAATAACACGCGATCAAAAAGACGGATATAAATAAACATGGTACCGCTGAAAACGTCATCTTGTCCCTCAAATAAAAAGCTGCCATAGAGCTCCATCACCGGAAAAATAAAAAAGTTATGGCTCTCAGAATAAAGTGATGTAAAAATAATCATTTTTTATACAAAATAGTTTTATTGTATAAAAGCGTCAAAACATAAAAAAATTATATAAATGAGGTATCGCTGTCATCGTAGTGACCCGAAGAATAAAACTGCTTTATCAATTTTACCACACACAGAACGGTATAAACGCCGCCCAAAAGAAATTCATGAATTGCTGGTTTTTGCTCATTCTGCCTCACAAAAATCGGAATAAAAAGCGATAAAAAAATGTCATGTGCCTGAAAATGGTACCAATAAAATTGTCAACTCGTCCCACAAAAACCAAAACCTCGCATGACTCCGTGGGTCCAAATATGGACAAATTATTGCTCTCAAAATGTTGTGATACAAAAACTATTTTTGCAATAAAAAGCGTCTTTTAGTGTGTGACAGCTGCTAAACATAAAACCCTCTATAAAAACCCGCCTTTAAATAGTAAATCAAACCCCTCTTCATCTCCATCATAGTTAGGAAAAAATAATAAAATTTAAAAAGTGTTTTTATTTCCATTTTCCCATTAGTGTTAGGGTTAGGGTTGGGTTTGGGGTTAGGGTTGGGGTTGGGGTTAGGGTTAAAGTTGGGGCAAAATTTAGAGTTAGGGCTAAAGTTAGGGTTAGGGTTGGGGCTAAAGTTAGGGTTAGGTCTAAAGTTAGGGTTAGGGCTAAAGTTAGGATTACAGTTACGGTTGGGATTAAAGTTAGGGTTGGGATTAGGATTAGGGTTGGGATTAGGGTTATGGGAGTTTTAGGGTTAGGTTTGTGGTTAGGGTTATGGTTAGGGTTGGGATTAGGGTTAGGGGTGTGTTGGGGTTAGGGTTGGAGTTAGAATTGGGAGGTTTAGACACATCAGAGGCTTTCCAAATGCGACATGGCTTTTGATATTAATTCCAGCCAATTCTGCGTTGACAAAGTCAAACGGTGCTCCTTCTCTTCCGAGCTCTGCCAATGCGCACAAACAGTGGTTTACCTCCACATATGGGATATAAGCATACTCAGAACAAATTGCACAACAACTTTTTGGGTCCAATTTCTCCTGTACCCTTGGGAAAATAAAAAATTGGTGGCAAAAATATCATTTTTGTGAAAAAAAAATGATTTTTTTAATTTTTACGGCTCTACATTATAAACTTGGCTCTACATTATAAACTTGTGCGAAGCATTTAGGGGTTCAAAATGCTCACCACACATCTAGATAAGTTCCTTAGAGGGTCTACTTTCCAAAATGTTGTCACTTCTGGGGGGTTTCCACTGTTTAGGCACATCAGTGGATCTCCTAACACGAAATGGCGTCCGATCTCAATTCCAGCCAATTTTGCATTGAAAAGTCAAATGCCATGCGCCAAAACAGCGGTTCCCCCCACATATGGGGTATCAGCGTACAAATTGTACATCTTTTGGGTGCAATTTCTCCTGATACCTTTGGTAAAATAAAACAAATAGGATCTGGAATACATTTTTTGTGGAAAAGAGTTAAATGTTCAATTTTTATAAACATTCCAAAAATTCCTGTGAAGTACCTGAAGAGTTAATAAACTTCTTGAATGTGGTTTTGAGCACCTTGAGGGGTACAGTTTTTAGAATGGTGTCACTTTTGGGTATTTTCTATCATATAGACCCCTCAAAGTGACTTCAAATGTTATGTGGTCCCAAAAAAAAATGGTGTAAAAATGAAAAATCGCTAGTCAACTTTTTACCCTTATCACTTCATAACAAAAAATAAGTGTTTGTGAAATGTTACTTATTAAGTATTTTGTGTTACATAGCCCTGTCATTTAAGGGCATGAAAATTCTTTGGAAAATTGCGAAATTTTCTAAATTTTCGCCAAATTTCTGTTTTTTTTCACAAATAAACGCAAAGTCATATCAAACAAATTTTACAACTATCATGAAGTAAAATATGTCACGAGAAAACAATGTCAGAATCACCGGGATCCATGGAAGCATTCCAGAGTTATTACCTCATAAAGGGACAGTGGTCAGAATTGTAAAAATTGGCCCGGTCATTAACGTGCAAACCACCCTTGGGGGTTAAGGGGTTAAATAACATGCCCCTCCTAATGAATTTTACTGTAAAGTACTCTAGCAAGTCCTTCATTAACATTGGTGTGCACAATGCCAGTTTTAATTAATCTGTCCCTATTCTATCACAACAAACATATAACTATTAAAGGGAACCTGTCAATACATTTTTGACATAAGAGTAGTAGTATGACTTTACATGCTGCTTCCTGTTCTCCTGATCTCAATACCGAGCTCTGTGTGATTATAACTGACAAATCTACAGGTTCCGCTATGATTCAGCTTCCATATCACAAACAAACAGGGCTGCAATATTGCTGCAATATAGCAGAACTGTGAGAGCTGCAGCTGCTAACATGTTATGTCATGTTATGAGATAAAGTTCAATTCTACTGTTCTGTGTTTGCTACATGTCTCACACTAGTAACATCTCCTTTAGGCTAGAGGCTGATGCAGATCAGCATTTTGCCCATAGCTCTGAACAGCTCATTTACATATAATAAAAATGTGGCTATCTCTGGAATAAGACATTGTATTACAGATATGTATAACAGGAGAAAATGAAGCAACCAGGTGAAAAAGATAAAATTAAAATTTTATTATGGTAAGTACAAAAATAATTCAACCAACATTGTACAAAATATATATGGTAAAATAGACTCATGCAAGAAGAACCAAAGGCACCACAGGGCAAAAGAACCCCCCCAGAAAATCCCAAATACATCTCATGACCATAAGGAGGACATCATGCCTCTAAAGTGCCAGTGCATATAGTCAGGTGTACGAGATCGGTAAGTATTCTCAAGTAACAAACGCCAATGTGACGATAAAGTGCTAATATCCAAGGTTGAAGATGAACCCATAAGTAAAGGAGAACTTACCAGTGTGAATAATACTGGGGGAGAACGCCCTGGGCCAGGTAGTGTGGACCCCCGACGCGCGTTTCGCATGCCCTTATGCACCGCTTCCTCAAGGGGAGTGTGCTAGGTATTGCACAGAAGGACCTTATGAATACATGTGACAATGTCACATGGTCGGCTGGAGACCAATGGCGGTGGATATTGTATTACAAATGTCAAAGTATAATTTTATTCAGCTTCCTATGACCTACATGCTCCTGTAGACGGCTTAGAAGTGTTGATCCTTCTGACAGATTCCCTTCAAAAGAAGTAAAAGAAAAAGTTGACCGTATGTAATAGCAAATGTTGAAAAAATTGCAAATATTCAAATTATCTAAGAATGATCATGTGATGATCATTGAGCCAGTAGAGCAGAGCAGAATGATAACAGTGAGGACATTACACACTGTGAGGATCCAGCATGTTCTACTTAAACCCTAGATTTAGATGGCATTAGAGAAATTTGAATTCTTCTCTAAGGATAACTAGTTAATATATATGAAACTAGATGCATTTATATTGGGTTATTTTTACCTCTTTCAGATTTCTTATACACAATTTAATATGGTAAATAAATCAAGCGGGCGTTTAGTCACAGCTTTTTAGATATTTTAGATGTAGATTATGTAGTCCTTCCTGAAGACTGTCTGGAATTATATTCTTATCGATAGAAGTTTGCTGGAGGAATAAACCACGCAGAATTGAGTCAACAGAGAGAATATTTCACTTTCATGGCATGTAAAAATCTTTATTCCCTCTTGATGGCTGCAATTTGTCTTCCTTTGTCCAGATTTTTATAAGTGACCACAGTTACCCTGCACTTACTAAAGTTATAAACATTGCAAATGTAATTCACTGAGCAGACTTAAATTAATGACCTTTTCACAATCTCTCCACGGTTCTAGCTTTTTATTTACTATTGTCTTTCAACATAATAATAGCAAATGAATCTTCTCTTACAATGCACAAGTAATGTTACCACATTACAATTACAATATATAATAGCCGGGGAAAAAAAATAAAAAAAGGACTTTATTGCACACTGTATAGAAGTAACCTTTTTTCATGCCAGGTAGGCTAGGCTGTTCGCCTGTTCAACGATAAAATCCTAACAATAAGGATGTTTATGGAAAATTTGTGCTCAGTTTATATTCTAATACATATATAGTAAATAATTAAGGAAAGTACAGTACAAACCAAAAGTTTGGACACACCTTCTCATTCAAAGATTTTTCAGTATTTTCATGACTCTGAAAATTGTAGAATCACACTGAAGGCATCAAAACTATGAATTAACACATGTGGAATTATACATTACACTTTACAAAAAAGTGTGAAACAACTGAAAATATGTCTTATATTCTAGGTTCTTCAAAGTAGCCACATTTTGCTTTGATTATTGCTTTGCACGCAGAAAAGGTGAACGGATGGACTCTACATGCCTAGTTCCCACCGTGAAGCATGGAGAAGGAGTGTGATGGTGTTGGGGTGCTTTGCTGGTGACACTGTTGGGGATTTATTCAAAATTGAAGGCATACTGAACTAGCATGGCTACCACAGCATCTTGCAGCAGCATGCTATTCCATCCGGTTTGCGTTTAGTTGGACCATCATTTATTTTTCAACAGGACAATGACCCCAAACACACCTCCAGACTGTGTAAAGGCTATTTGACCAAGAAGGAGAGTGTTGGGGTGCTACGCCAGATGACCTGGCCTCCACAGTCACCAGACCTGAACCCAATCGAGATGGTTTGGGGTGAGCTGGACCGCTCACCGCTTCAATTTTGAATAAATCCCAAACAGTGTCACCAGCAAAGCACCCCCACACCATCACGCCTCCTCCTCCATGCTTCACGGTGGGAACTAGGCATGTAGAGTCCATCCGTTCACCTTTTCTGTGAGCAAAGCAGTAATCAAAGCAAAAGGTGGCTTCTTTGAAGAACCTAGAATATAAGACATATTTTCAGTTGTTTCACACTTTTTTGTAAAGTGTAATTTATAATTCCACATGTGTTAATTCATAGTTTTGATGCCTTCAGTGTGATTCTACAATTTTCATAGTCATGAAAATACTGAAAAATCTTTGAATGAGAAGGTGTGTCCAAACTTTTGGTCTGTACTGTACATTGAAAACCTTACAGCATTGAGGAAACAAAAACATGTAGGACATAACTTTGTCCTTGACAAGGAATCATAATCAGCAACATATCATTGCCATATTAGCTAAGCAATAAAAACTAGAGATGTGAATACATAAAATTGTTTATGGTCACTGTTCAGGGTCATAACTTGGATTACAAATTAGCAAAGCTCTAGCATTGTTTCAACATATATTTTGGTCTCCATTATTTATGGGGGGATCAGTAAGAAACTTTTTTATGAACAAAGCATAACATTTGTAGTGGGAAAAGTAAACCCATAGTAAAGTTTTTGATGAAAAAAAGTCAAAATTCATTTTTTTTCCACATAACAAAAATTCCTGTGAAGCACCTGAAGGGTTAATAAACTTCTTGAATGTGGTTTTGAGCATCTCGAGGGGTGCAGTTTTTAGAATAGCGTCATTTTTTGGCATTTTCTTTCATATAGATCCCTCAAAGTCACGTCAAATTTGAGGTGGTCCCTAAAAAAATGGTTTTGTAAATTGTGCTGGAAAAAGGAGAAATCGCTGGTCAACTTTTAACCTTTATGTTAGGGGTCGAGTTCCCACTTCTGCACAAGGGGAATCTCGAGCCGTCTCTGCTGCGGTCTCCCATCCGTCTCCGGCTGCAGTGGACTCTGCTCAACTTAGACGTCGGTCCCAGCGTCTCGCCCAGTCTAACATTGTGCAGAGAATTACTGCTGCTCCTCCAGGCTCTGCTATTGTAGCCAGTACTGGTTAGCGGCGCGCGGACATCTTTAGGACAAAGTCCTTGCTTTCCCCTTCTGAGCATGCCCAGAGCAAGATCTCTCATTGGAGATCAGGGGTCACATGCTCAGGTACTGCAGCAGCTCCTATTGGTCCGCCAGGAAGGTCCTGAAACCACTGGTGTTCTGGAGCAGTTTCTATTGGTCCTTATCTGGCAGGTCCTGTAGTTGCTACTATAAAAGGGTGGCATGGTCGTGCCACCATGTGCTAGTATCGATCACATTATGTGCTTTGCGCCAGGGTGATCTTGCACGCATGTGTTAGGGCTCGGCTGAAATAAGCCCCTAGAATACCGGCTTCTCCGGTGAGGAGATTGTCTGATTGCGTTGCTGATTGCGTTATTACGGACTGCTGTCTGCACAGCAGTTGTCTGTGCATACCTGTGGAGTTAACAGGACACAGTCCATATTTCTGCGTTTCTACGTTAGCGACTCTGTGGCGCAACAGAGTTCGCTTATACCGCCATATAGGGCCACAGTGTCCATAGTTGCGACTCTGCGAAGTAACAGAGTTCGCCATACCGCCATCCTACTAGCAGCAGGCTCTGCCTGCACGGTGGACCCCGGGCTGCGAACGCACTTATTATTTATATTTATTTTGTGCGTTCCGCCAGCCCTAACACTTTATAACATGCTAACAAAAAAATGTTGTTTAAAAAATTGCCCTGATGTAAAGTAGACATGTGAGAAATGTTATTTATTAATTGTTTTGTGTGACACATCTCTCTGACTTAAGTTATAAGATATTAAAGCTTTAAAATGTTAAAAATTTCCAAATTTTTGCCAAATTTCATTTTTTTTCACAAATAATCACGTTATATCAAAGAAATTTTACCACTATCATGAAATACAATATGTCACGAAAAAATATTCTCAGCATTAGTGGGATCAGTTGAAGCATTCCAGAATTATAACCTCATTAATTGACACTGAAATAACACAAGTTTTCCATAAGTATTCAATATGCCCATAAATTGTGGGCTGCACTTCATATAAGCATATACTTAAAAACTGGTTTTGCTCCTGATAAAGAAAACAGGTACAAAGATAGAAATAACCAACAACAATTTTTACAGTTGTAAAAGCATAACATTTATTAGATGAAAACAAGATAAAAACACTTAAAATTTCAAAGAAAGGTGCAGGAATGGGAGGTGCAGGTAAAAAAAAAAATTGACCACTATTAGCGCTTTATGATTCTTATTTATTTTTTGGCACTGGCACTTTAGAGATTATAGGATCATTTTGTCTAATTTACCTGTTTAACCTTGTGATACATGATTTGCAATTGAATTGGAGACAAAATAACATTGAATACTTAGCTGCTACTTGACTTTTTTTCCTGTACCTCCCATTCCAGCACCTTTTTCTGAAATTTTAAGTGTTTTTAACTTTTTTCATCTAATAAATGTTTTGTTTTTATAACTGTAAAAACTGTTGTTGGTCACTTCTATCTTTGTACCTGTTTACTATATCAGGAGCAAAATCATTTTTGATTAATTGACACTGGTCAGAATTGTAAAAATTGGCCTGGTCATTAACGTGCAAACCACCTTAGGGGGTAAATGAGTTAATAAACTTCTTGAATGTGGTTTTGAGCACCTTGAGGGGTACAGTTTTTAGAATGGTGTCACTTTTGGGTATTTTATGTCGTATAGATCCCTCAAATTCACTTCAAATGTAATGTGGTCACTAAAAAAATGGTTTTGTAAATATTGTTGAAAAAATGAGAAATCACTGCTCAAATTTTAACCCTTATAAGTTCCTATGAAAAGAAAATATGTTTCAAAAATTGTACTGATGTAAAATAGACATGTGGGAAATTGTTATTTATTAACTATTTTTTGTAGCATAACTCTCTGTTTAAGGGCATAAAAATTAAAATGTTGAAAATTGCAAAATTTTCACCAATTTTACATTCTTTCACAATTAGACGCAATGTTGACTCTCATTTCTAGCTGAAACATTGATCAATAATAGATGGATGAGTGACAGGTGTAGGCTTAGTGCTCTAAGATGCCTGCTAAATTCAGGCAACATGCATAAAGGAGAGACAAGTTGGAGTCCAAATATTTCCAAAAATTAGGGGCAAACATCAGGAAAAGTAGCATTAATTGACCCACAGTAGAAATTTGATATAGGCACCACAGCAGTCAGCCATGGGCCATGTTTGAGGTATAGCGATCTGGGCTATCATTTATAGTTTTTAATTTAAGTTTAAATTAAGAAGAGGTGGGTGAGGGACTGATGTAAGCCTGCTTTGCAGGGAGCCCTGATACCTCATGGAACAGCTAAATTGCTTTTCTGCTTAACCACATTTAGATGGCCCAAATATCAGCTACATCGACTACAATTGTTAGAATCATTTAAGGATAGTGACACAGGTATTTGATTGAAAATAAGTGCAGGCCTACTTTTCTGCGAGCTAGACACAGGCAACAAACATGAAGGAGACCCAACTTTGAGTACAAACATTTCCCAAAATTATTGCCACACACCACTAAAGTGTCATCATTTTCCCCTGAGAAGAAATAGTATAATTGCACAGTTTTTTGACAACTTCTGTTGCTGTACAAACTACTTGACTCCCCTTCTTTGGCAGCCTCACAGCGGTATTATTATTTGTATTATTTATTGTTATAGCTTCATTTATTCCGTGGCACTTTACATGTGAAAACAGGTATATGTAATAAAAACAAGTACAAAAATCTTAAAAAATACAAGTCACCTACTGGTACTGGGGGAGAGATTATCCTACCTGTGGAGGCTGACAGTCTACAAGGGATGAGTGAGGATATAATAGGTGAGGGCAGAGCTGCTTGTGCAATGGTTTGGTAGAGCGATGATTAGTGTAGGTTGTAGGCTTGTCAGAAGAGGTGGTTCTTCAGGTTCATTTTGAAGGTTCCCATTGTAGGCGAGAATATGATATGTTTGGGTAGACAGTTCCAGGGTAGAGAGAATCTACTGGAAAAATGTATAATGCGATTGTGGGAAGAGGAGATAAAGGTGGAGAAAAGGAGATCTTGTGAGGATTGGAGGTTGCGTTCAGGTGAGTGCCGGGAGACCTGGTCACAGATGTATAGAGGAGCCAGGTTGTGGAAGGCTTTGTATACCATGGTTAGGATTTTGAACTGGATTCTCTGGGTAATGGGGAGCCAGTGCAGGGATTGACTGATAGGAGAGGCTGTGGAATCGTGGGGGGATAGGTGGATTGTGTGGGCAGCAGAGTTTAGGATACATTGTAGGGGTGCAAGACTGGTAGAAGGGAGGGCACAAAGCAGGAGCTTGCAGTAGTTGAGGCAGGAGATGATAAGTGCATGGACTAGGGTTTATTCAGATTCTTGCTTAAGGAATGTACAAATTCAGTAAATATTTTTGAGTTGTAGTCAGCAGGAAGTGAAAATGGCATGGATATGTGTTTTAAAGGAGAGATCAGGGTCCAGGGGTACCCTGAGGCAGCAAGCATGCAAGGCATCCTCATCAATACCTTGTAGATGAGGGCAAGAAAGAGCATTTGCTCCAGTGGATGGCAAGTGCTGAATCAAGTGGCCTCTTCTCCTCTTCCTCCACCTTAACATCACACATAGTACAGTCTTCAGAGGTGGTACTTCATTTACCCTTGTTTCCCCGCATGTCACAACTCTCCAACCACCCAACTGACTGTGGGGAACCACAGATATGCGAGTCTGCAGAGCTGTTCACGCATTGTATTTCATGGCCATGAGAGGTCTGCTTCAAAAATTCACAGACTCAACAGGAGAAAAGCATCTGTACCGATGGCCAAAATTTTTTCATGTTGGATCTGAGGCCGCCAGAGTACTGTCCGAGCAGAATCCAGACTCTCATCCTAAGGCGCATGCAGACTGTACTGTACTGTCAGGGCAGGAAGAGGAGAGTGACTTGTAGGGTGAGGAGGGGGAGTACAGAGAAGATGATGATTAGGTTGTAGATCCCACTTGTTGTGCTCCCAGAGGCACACAGCTGAGTAGCTCAGCAGAGGAGGTGGAGGAGGAGGAAGATGAGGAGGTTACATTGCGGCTTGCCACACAGGCATGGAATGATGCAACTAGAACAAGCATTGCATCATCATCCACAATTGTGGCTTAGATTAGCAGCGGTAGAGGGTCTTCAGTTCACATGGGTGGCAAAGGCTGCCTTGCCTGTGCCCTTTTTGAGACTGAAAACAATGCCACAACTAACGTTATCTGACAACTTTGTAAAAAAAACAGTAGAGGCAAAAATTACAATAATTTGACTGAACCGACACATGCATGATCAACATGCGTTAGTCTGGGAATCTAAAATGTGGCCTATCGGGCCTCACCAACCACCGGCTGCCCTGTCAACCACATTTGTTGCTTCTACCTCCTCCGTCACCGTGTAAAGTGTTCTCACAAAGGTCTCTGGGGCAGAACCTCCACTTGTTTAGCCTCTACAGTTGGAGTGGGAGCCTGTTAGCTGTTACATAAGTGGATATGCCTGCTGTTTTTGAAAGATCTCAGACACCAAGCACATCACATCTTTCTCAATCCACCATACCTCATTCACAGTCCAACAGTTTGTGGTGTTCACCCTACTCCACCCTCTCTCAGTACAGCAGCCAGCCCTCAGATCTGCAGTTCTGGTCATGTAAAAGATTGTTTCCTCCTATACATGCCAAAGCTAAGAGCTTGAACTTTGCCATCTCAACTCTGTTGGCCACTACTAGACAACAGGGGGTGGAGAATAGTGTTGAGCGATACGATACTGCAAGTATCGGGT
>VIAB01010054.1:0-19778 GCA_009801035.1 Oophaga pumilio | reverse complement strand
GGCTGAAAATCTCGGCTTATACACGAGTATATACGGTATGTATAGTGCAATTGTATGTGTGAATGAACAATATTAAAATAAACTGCCTGCAGTACAGCAGCAGAAATCAAGCAATTTGTAGATAATTTCTTATAGCAGCATAGCTAACAAAGGAACCATCAAGAATCATAAAAATAACTTCACTAAAGCATCCCAAAGCACTAGTAAATCAATTGTGTCCATTACACTTTCCCCTGGTAAAACTCATTGTGTGTGGCATCAAGAAGACAGACATCTCAATGCATGTTTTTTGCTAACTTAGTATCTTAGTTCTATCTTCTTCACATTGTATGCACAAACTATTAGGGCTCACTCACACTTGCAATGAAATCATATGAGTGCAAGCCGATAAAAAAATTTCTCTCTGTCCAAAATTAGACTAATGTTAAGCTCACATCAGCGATTATTTTCTCATGCCAATTTGGGCCGCAAAAAAAATTGCAGCATGCTGTGATTACATCCAAGAATCAGATCGCATGCACCCATATAAGTCTATGGGTACGTGAGAAACATTACACTGCACTCGGTTATAATCTGAGTACAGAGAGAGATCGGCAATGGAGGAGATGGAGAAATGAACTTCTCCACCTCCTCTGCACCTGTACTCCGATCCTCTCATGAGAGCACAGTGCACTGACTCTTGGCATAGTGTTATTAGGATATCACATTGGAGGCTGTTGCATCAGATGTGATATGCTAGTGTGTCTCCAGCCTTAGACTCGCTTTATATTTTTGCATTTATTGTTGAACATTTGATTGCTTCTTCTTTTTTGTTGACTTATGTACATTCAGACCCTGGAGTCCAAAAAAGATTCAAATCTCAAACTGAACTTCTTAAATTACTCATCCCCTAAATTAATTTAGACCCAAGAAGGGATAAATGTTTTACATGTGCCTACAATATCATGAAAGATCCTGCTTCCATGCTAGTTGCTGTGTTTTATGTAGAAAAAAAATATAAACATAGTTGTGTGAAAAGCACAGCAAACCAGCCACATTAGTGCAGTTGTGTTGCATAATTTGTAAGATAGCAGGGTATTCATGTGTCATTTTGTCTTTACGCACTACTGCTGGACATAAGAGAGGCTTCATATGCATAGTAGCAGCAGAGGATCAATTTGTCAGAGAGAATGATATCAGATTAATTATGTTGGGACAGAAAAGAGCCTTCCCCAAATTCATCCTACAAATTGTCCAAAATGTCATGGTATGCTGAAACATTAAGATTTCCCTTCACTGGAACTAAAGGTCCGATGCCAGTCCTTGAAAAAAAAAACTATAAAATTATCCTTCCTGTACCCAACTTTACAGTTGGCCCAAGGTAGCCAGGAAAGTAATGTTCCCAGACATGTTCACCCAGCAGATTTTCTGAAAAAGAAGCTTGGTCTCTACAGAGCACATACGCACTGCTGCAGTGTCCAGTTGTGCTATATTTTACACCAATCTATTAGTTGATTAGAATTGAGCTTGGTGATGTAAGGTAATGCAGCTGCTTGGCTATAAAAATCTGAGCTCACATCTTTCCATGTTTACATGTGAGCTGTTTTGAACAGCTGAAATGTACCCCTAACAGCCACGGATGTTAACCCGTTAAATGTCGTGTCAATATCTCACAGCGGCATTTAATATGATGGCTCCGGAAGTCCATCACTAATCCCACCCATCGGCGCCCGTGTCAAATGACCACAGGTCACCGATGGGTTGGCAGGAGACCCCTGTGTTCTTTTATTGCCAGATTGCTATGAGCGCCACTCGGTGATCGGCGCTCATAACGAGTGAGCATTTCTGCTACACGCAGGCAATCTGATCATCGCCTGTGTGTAGCAGAAGCGATCAGACAACTCCAGCTTCTAGTCTCCCATGAAGACTATTGAAGCATGCAAAAAGTGAAAAAAAGTTTTGAAAAATATTAAAAAAATATAAAAGTTCTAATCACCCCTTATTCGTCTTGGAAACTGATGCAATTTTTTAAAAAAAAAAAAGTTAACAAAAATTTGGATTTTTTTTCACCATTTAAATAAAAAAAACACCTAGACATGTTTGGTATCTACCAACTCGTAATGATCTGGAGAATCAAAATGGCAAGTGAGCTTTAGCATTTGGTGGATATGGTAAATAAAAAATCCAAAATACAGTTGTGGAATTGCACTTTATTTGCAATTTCACTGGACTTGGAATTTTTTTTCCCATTTTCAAGTACACGATATGGTAAAACCAAAGCTGTAAAAAAGCACAACTTGTTTAACAAAAAATAAAGCCTTCACATGGCCATATTGATGGAAAAATAAAAATGTTATGGATCTGGGAAGAACAGGAGTGAAAAATGTAAACGCAAAAAAGACAAAGGGCTGCGGTGTGAAGGGGTTAACCAATGCTTACCCATCATTGAACTATTTATACCATGAACAATATGAAAGACAGAGTGGTAAGCAGCCACCATTTCTAAGTAGATAATGCAAGGATAGGTGGTCATGCTAACTTGAATGTAATTTCTATAGACTTCATTGGGAGTGATATGTCCATGCTGGGTAATCTGCCTATTTAGTCTTCATCGGCCACCTGGTCATGTCATCTTGTCTTGTAGGATGGGTGATACCTGTATTCTTTATCAAACATTATGGGTACAATTCATGTGTTTACACATAAAGGACCTGAAAGTGCTCAAAAATTTGGCAACTTTTGATGTTTTAAAGCCAGTCACTGCCAGTATTGCCAAAATGGGTGGATCATCATGGGCGAGACACTGCCAGACTAAGCCCGCCCATGTAAGTTTTGATAAGTTAATTTTTTTTTTATAATTGCCATTTTAGTGGGGTCATTTTTGTCAGAAATGTACTCCAGTTTCCAACTTTGGCAGAGTTGAAGTCCCTTCATTTAGACTCATGTGTACAATGCCAGTCTTAATGAATCGACTCCTTTGTGTTTCATTGTTTCCTGTGGCTATCCAATATTGACATGAAATTCTCTCAGTTAAACCTTTGAAACCTATTACCAGATGACCAAACTGCGCACAATTTTTACTAGTGTGGTACCATATTTGCTGGTTATGAATTTTCTATTATGGAGTAATCCTTAGCACTATAAAGCAACAGAGATTTAATTATGAGTGCATATTTCTGCCTTTCTGTCTCTATAATTGGTTATATAACAAAGACAACTGTAAATGGGGAAACAACAGCTAAGTTAGTTTTAGTCAACTGGTCAGTGGAAATCAAGATTAATAAATAATACTTGGTGATGTTTTTCTTTGAAAGGAATGGATAACAATGGATTATCCATTCCTTGCTTCACTCACTAGATCTTAGGAAAAGTGAATATCATTTCTGAACTTTCTGCGGAACATTCAGAACATGAAATGGTTTGCAGAATAAAATGACGGCTTATATTCTGCAAACATTCGCTATACATATCGGGTTATCCCAAAAGTGTTTTACTTTGCTTGTATCTATTGTATTCTCTGGAAGATCTCAGATCACAGTTCACCTAGAGGATAACCATCAGGGATAGACTGATAAATTACATTGTTAGTACTAACTGAAAGCCATGATCATGAAATGTTTCTTTTCCGATGCCTGCTACCACTATACGATCAGAAAGAATAACTTGTCAAAAAGCTTATATTTTCAATGAAACTTACTGTTTTTGTCATTATAGTGGTGGGAGATGAGAAAAATACTACAGCCATAATCATGTATAGTTGTTTTAATTACCTTCCTTTAAATGCCTATTATCATTGCAATTAAAGAAAAATAGTATGCTATCACCTCATAAAGCTACATAACATACACAACATTGCTGATGACTGAAACTGTTCTTATGGCAGTGATAAGTGGGTCTCTGTAAAACAGCAAATCCCGCTTCTGAATTACAATAAGTGATAAATTATTTAATTATATTGTGCGAAGAACCTTTGTTTCCTGTGTTTTCAGCATTATTTACAGTAGAGGATATTGATTTAATATTGATGCTTTGTGAGTGATAGATGAGCTGATGCTTTCTCATTTAGATGTTGAACAATGTTAATGATGATGCTTTGGTCATGGTCTTATACTGTTCAACTATTTTATTTATTTAATTGCATGATCTGTATACATTAAAAGCTGAATTACATCTCTGCATGTTGCAGCGTTTTCGGCATCATCATCATCTTCTAGGCTGCTTCCATGAGAAATGCCACCTATCATAGAAAACATTAGGTGAGACAATAGGCTATATTTTTCTTTTGAACGACATTTTTCTTTTACAAATCAGTAGACAATAGTGATGAGCGAACGCGCTTGCCATTACTCATGGCTCGCCCGAGTATCACGGTACTCGGTGTAATCGGCGAGCATCGAGCATTTCCGGGATTACTCGGTGGGAACTTGGGTCTCCACCCAGCTTTTTTGGCGGACTTTACAGACCCAAGCACAATGCAGGGATTGTCTGTCAGGCAATGAAACACCGTAGCCATCTGTGTTGTGGTTGTGCAGTAATTGGCTGGCCGCACAGCAACATCGGGGTATTAGAGACCGGACGCCGGCCTGCTCGCCACATTCAGCTCCGGATTGAGACAGTGTAGGGATAGCTGCCGAGATAGGGTCAGATTTGGCGATTTCTTAGTCACTGTGTGGTCTACCATCCTAAACTACTCAAATCCAGATAAACAATAGTCCTGCTAAGGACTAATTCTGGAGTATATAGGTTCCAGTGTTAGGTAGGCAGGGGAGTGTACTTCACTCTATACACATTAGTGCAAGGCCTGCAGGCACTGTATGTGTATATACACAGTACAGACCAAAAGTTTGGACACACCTTCTCATTCAAAGATTTTTCTGTATTTTCATGACTATGAAAATTGTAGAATCACACTGAAGGCATCAAAACTATGAATTAACACATGTGGAATTATACATTACACTTTACAAAAAAGTGTGAAACAACTGAAAATATGTCTTATATTCTAGGTTCTTCTTTTGCTTTGATTACTGCTTTGCACTCAGAAAAGGTGAACGGATGGACTCTACATGCCTGGTTCCCACCGTGAAGCATGGAGGAGGTGGTGTGATGGTGTGGGGGTGCTTTGCTGGTGACACTGTTGGGGATTTATTCAAAATTGAAGCGGTGAGTGGTCCAGCTCACCCCAAACCATCTTGATTGGGTTCAGGTCTGGTGACTGTGGAGGCCAGGTCATCTGGCGTAGTACCCCAACAATCTCCTTCTTTGTCAAATAGCCCTTACACAGTCTGGAGGTGTGTTTGGGGTCATTGTCCTGTTGAAAAATAAATGATGGCCCAACTAAACGCAAACCGGATGGAATAGCATTCTGCTGCAAGATGCTGTAGTAGCCAGTCTGGTTCACTATGCCTTCAATTTTGAATAAATCCCCAACAGTGTCACCAGCAAAGCACCCCCACACAATCACACCTCCTCCTCCATGCTTCATGGTGGGAACCAGGCATGTAGAATACATCCGTTCACCTTTTCTGCGTGCAAAGCAGTAATCAAAGCAAAAGGTGGCTACTTTGAAGAACCTAGAATATAAGACATATTTTCAGTTGTTTCACACTTTTTTTGTAAAGTTTAGTGTATAATTCCACATGTGTTAATTCATAGTTTTGATGCCTTCAGTGTGATTCTACAATTTTCATAGCCATGAAAATACAGAAAAATCTTTGAATGAGAAGGTGTGTCCAAACTTTTGGTCTGTACTGTAGATCATTACATACATCAAGAGGGTCAATTCACTTTCTGTGTTCTGGTGCTGCAGCTGCTACCTATAGGATATATTGGCCGTATATAGCTAGCCCCAGGTGTAATTGGAATACAGGCCACACATTTTACGATGTGGTGTCTCCGTGCCAGCTCATATCTGTGCGTGCTCAAAGTTTGGCCAGTGTACGCCAGGTTTATTTTTTTATCTTGGGTGTGACTGTACTTATATACACCAGTATTTAGCTCCCCGCAAAAAAATAGAACAGGCCACACATGTTTCAGTGTGGTATCTCCGTGCCAGCTCATATCTGTCCGTGCTGAAAGTTTGGCCAGTGTACGCCAGTATTTATTTTTTTGGCCTGGGTGTCATTGTACTTATATACACCAGTATTTAGCCCCCCCCTAAGAAAAACAGGTCACACATGTTTCGGTGTGGTATCTCCGTGCGAGCTCATATCTGTGCGTGCTGAAAGTTTCACAAGTGTATGCCACTCTTATTTTTTTGACCTGGGTGTGACTCTACTTATATACACCAGTATTTAGCCAAAGAAAAAAAAACAGGCCACACATGTTTCGGTGTGGTATCTCCGTCCACGCTTTTTCTGTCATGGGTGTCACTGTACTGATATACAGCACTAGTTAGCCCTAAAATAAAAAAAGTACAGGCCACACATTTGCTGTAGTGGTATCTCCGTGACAGCTCATATCTGTGTGTGCTTAAAGTTTGGGCAGTTTACGTCAGTTTTATTTTTTTTATCGTGGGTGTCATTGTACTGATGTACAGCACTAGTTTGTCCAAAAATAAAAAAAAATACAGGCCACAAATTTGTTGTAGTGATATCTCCATGGCAGTTCATACCTGTGTGTGCTCAAAGTTTGGGCAGTGTAGGCTGGTTTTCCATTTTTTGTTCTGGGAGTCACAGTCCTGATTTAAAGCACTAGTTAGCCCAAAAATAAAAAAAAATACAGGCCACTCATTTTTCGTACTGGTATCTCCGTGGCAGTTCATATCTGTGTGTGCTCAAAGTTTGGGCAGTTTTGTGCTCAAAGTTTGGGCAGTTTAGGCCAGTTTTCCTTTTTTAGTCCTGGGTGTCACAGTCCTGATATACAGCACTAGTTAGCCCAAAAATAAAAAAATACAGGCCACACATTTGTCATAGTGTTATCTCCGTGGCAGCTCATATCTGTGTCTGCTCAAAGTTTGGGCAGTGTAGGCCAGTTTTCCTTTTTTTGTCCTGGGAGTCACAGTCCTGATATAAAGCACTAGTTAGCCCACAAATAAAAAATACAGGCCACACATTTGTCATACTGGTATCTCCGTGGCAGCTCATATCTGTGTGTGCTCAAATTTGGGCAGTGTAGGCCGGTTTTCCTTTTTTTGTCATGGGTGTCACAGTCCTGATATACAGCACTAGTTAGCCCAAAAAAAAAAAACAGGGCACACATTTGTCATAGTGGTATCTCTGTGCCAGCTCATATCAAAGTTTGGCCAGTCTGTATTTGTATTTTTTGCAGTCTGCTAACGTAATTATTAAATCTGATAAGGCCAAAAACATTTTTACATAAAGTCCAGATAGGTAAAAGTATGGTTTTCAAGCACACGTATCACATACAAGTTGACTCCCAAATCACTCTTTTGTAGTAAACGTGTATAATATTCTATTCCATTTACAATGGGCAAGGCATGTGGCAAGGGATGGGGAAGTGGACATGATGTTGATGGTGCAGGCCGAGGCCGTGGGCAAGCTGAAATTAGCCCACCGAAAACAACCACATCTTCTCGCTGGACTTTAGTGTCCGAAGTCCTAGGGCACCGCGGCAAGACAGCACTATTGAAGCCCGAGCAGTGTGAAAAGGTTGTTGGTTGGATAAGGGATAATATTTCCAGTTACTTATCCACCACCACCTGTACCCTGTTTTCAACATGGTCAAGTCACAGTAGCCGTGAATCTGGACCGCATATTCCTTTCCCTGATCCTCCTTCCTCCCACCATGCTGAGTTCCCTGAGAAAACTGATCCCACACTCGGACACTCTGAAGAGCTGTTCAGTTTTCCATTTGGAGTTTCGTGCCTGGGTAAGCAGGGTAAGATTATATTACATGTAGCAATGTACAAATCTTTGAGCAGCCACGGTCACAAGAGGTGGACGATGATGAGACACAATTGCCGGAAAGTCATGAAGTCAGAAGGAGGACCAGGGTGGGGAAGTGGAAGATGAGGTGGTGGATGATGTAGTAACAGAATCAACCTGGCAGGCTGACATGCAGAGCGAGGACAGCAGCACACAGGGGGAGGTAGGTGTCTCACCACTTTCGGCAGAAAGAAGCAGTGTGGTGGCCGCAGACAGAAGGCGGACAACCGTTCTCTATAAAATCAACCTGACGGAAGTTGCCAGTCCAACTGTTAGGTCTACCTGAGTCTGGTTATTTTTTAAAGACTCTGCTGATAACCCCAAACAGGCCATTTGCAAAACCTGTCATGCCACCATCAGCAAGGTTAGCAAAACTACCAGCCTTACCACGACCAGCATGATCAGGCACAAGCAGCAAAGCACCTGACTTTGTGGGCCCAGTCCCAGGCTCCAGGAATAGTGTCTACGGGTGACACCACTGCTTCTTCCATTGTTGTGCGTACAAGTCAATTCCCTGTCCACGGTGCATGCGAAGATGCCTCCTGCCCTGCACCTGCTGTTGACCACAGTCAAATAGCACCATCATCAAGCACGTCCACGTCCTTGTTCCAGTGCAACCATCAGTTGTCCATACCCAAGTCATTGGAACGTAAGCGGAAATACGCAGCCAATGCCCCAAAGGCCACAGTACTCTATTCTCATATTTCTCGTCTGCTTGCGGTTGAAATGTTGCCTTTTAGGCTCGTGGAGACGGAAGCTTTCCGCAACCTGATGGCGGTGGCTGTCCCAAGGTACTCTGTCCCCAGGCGCCACTATTTCTCCTGCTGTGCTGTCTCGGCATTACACAAGCACGTGTCCCACAACATTACCCGTGCCCTCAACAATGCAGTTACTGGGAAAGTACACCTAACTACGGACACATGGACAAGTGCTCGTGGGCAGTGACGGTATATCTCGCTGACAGCACACTGGGTTAACATAGTGGAAGCCAGTACTCAGTCAGACCTAGGGATGGAACACGTTCTCCCGACCCCAAGGATTGCGGGCCCTACGTCAATCAGGGTAGCCCCCACTGTATACAGCTCCTGCATCTCCTCCTCCTCTTCAGCCTCCATGTCAGAAATGAGCACATTAGTCACAAGCTGGAAACATTGCAGCACTGCAAAAGCAAAGCAACAAGAGACAGTGATGAAGCTAATTTGCTTAGGTGACAAACTGCACAATGCTGAAGAGTCGTTGACAGCTCTGAAAGAGCAGGAAGATGTGTAGCTGACACTGCTAAATCTCCAGCCAGGCATGGTTATGTGTGACAATGGCAGGAACCTGGTGGCGGCTTTGAGGCAAGGCGAACTAACACACGTACCACGCCTGGCGCATGTGCTGAACATCGTTGTTCACTGTTTTCTAAAAAGCTATCCAGAGCAGCGGATCTGCTGGATAAAGTACGCTGACTGTTTGCACATTTTAGAAAGTCAGCTACAGCTTCAACTGCACTTGCCATGCTTCAGCAGCGATTGCAGATTTCGGCTCACCGACTGGTGTGTGATGTCCCCACGCGTTGGAACTCTACACTGCATATGTTAGAAAGGATTTGTGAGCAGAAGCAGACAGTTGTTGAATACCAGCATCAACAAGGCCGTTTTTGGTCAGGTTTGACTCCACACATAAGACCTCAGGAGTGGACATGGATGTCAGACATATGTAGCATCCTCCAAAACTTTGAGGAGTCCACCAAGATGGTGAGCGGCGATGACACCATAATTAGCATCACCATCCCGCTCATCTGCATTCTGAACAGCTCTCAGCTCACAATGAAAGAGGAGGCATTGCAGGTGGAGCACGAGGACATGGATCAAGGAACCATACAGGGTGATTACACACAGCTCAGCCTTGTGTCATCCCAACGTGGATTGATTGACAATGAGGAAGAGGAGGAGAAGGAGGAAGAACAAGAGCTACTCTCATGTGCTATAGATGGGACTACAACAACAAGTGTTATATCGTCTGTTCATCGTGGATGGCCTGAGGACAGGGAAGAAGAGGAAGAGGAGGAGGTGGACTCCTTGGACAGTCGTCCTGTTGGTGAGGACACGGAAGGCTTGCCTGTTACCAGGAGGCATGCATGGCTAACTTTATGTTGCGCTGCCTTTCCCGCAACCCTCGTATTGTCAAAATATTGGGTTCCAGTCATTACTTGCTAGTGACACTTTTAGACCCTTAGTACAAGGATAACTTTCAATCTCTTGTTCCAGAGGCAGACAGGAGTACCAAAATGGTGCTGTACCATAGGGCCTTTGTTGCAGAGTTATTAAAACAATTCCCATCTCAAAATGCTGGCAGCAGGGATAACAGTTCATTGGCCACCAAGCAGGACAGGCGAGACAGACACAAGTCCACTCCAGCAGAGGCAGGGGAACACTGGCAAAGTTCTGGGACAGTTTTCTAAGACCCTAACATCGCCCATGCACTGAGGCACGGGGTAATCTGACAAGGAATGCAATCTTCTCTAAGATGCTGAGGGAGTACCTTGGTGACCGTACCAACGTCCTCCGTGATTCCTCTGTGCCTTTTAATTATTGGGTATCCAAGCTGGACACGTGGCATGAGCTGGTCCTGTACGCCTTGGAGGTCCAGTCCTGCCCTGCCACTAGCGTTTTGTCCGAGTGGGTTTTTAGTGCTGCTGGTGGCATTATCACAGATAAGCGCATTCGCCTTTCTACGGAAAATGCAGACAGGCTGACTCTTATAAAAATGAACAAAGGATGGATTTGGGCTGACTTCTCGACACCACCAAATGGTGACAGCGAAGCCTAAACTCCAATGTAGTGGGTTTTTGGGAGGTGAATTCCCATGCACTTCTTCACAGCCAAACATGGAAATACGCTTCCTGATTTTGTCTATTTGATGTCCTCCTCCTTCTTCTCCTCATCCTCACCGTCCACCACCACTTGAACACCAGAGTGAACGTATTCAGTCATGCTCCGGCCAGTCTATGTTTGGGCAAAGGTGTTTTGATGCCCGTCACCAAAATACAAATAATATGTACAACTCCAAGGGGAAATGTTTGCCAGCCCATACACTAAGTGTATGGGCATTCCAAGTGTAGGAGACAAGCTCCTTTAAAATGGGCCTAGTTTTTAATCAGGCCTTCCTCCACGTCTCATCATCCGCTGCCAGTAGATCACCAGGGTTAATGTGTTCCGTTCTGCTACAGCCAGTGTCAAATTCCTAACAAGGGTGGGAGGTTATGCTGGGCGTAAAATACTTGTTATAGAAAAGGGTGAAGTGTACCCCACAGGGGAAAATGTTTGCCAGCTCATACACTTCGTGTATAGGCATTACAAGTGTAGGAGACAAGCTCCTTTAAATTCAGCCTAGTTTTTAATCAGGCCTTCCTCCATGTCTCATCAGCTGGTGCCAGTAGATCACCAGGGTTAATGTGTTTCGTGCTGCTACAGTAAGTGCCAAAATCCTAACAAGGGTGAGTGTTTTTGCTGGGTATTAAATACTTGTTATGGAAAATAATAATAATAATAATTTTATTTCTATAGCGCCAACATATTCCGCAGCACTTTACATTATAGATGGGACTTGTACAGACAATAGACATTACAGCATAACAATAAACACAGATCAAAGTAGATGCCAAGTGGAATGAGGGCCCTGCTCGCAAGCTTACAATCTATGAGGAAAAAGGGGAGACACGAAAGGTAAATGGTAACAATTGCTTTCATTGTTCGGACCAGCTATAGTGTAAGAATTGGGTGTTCATGTAATTCTGCATGAACTAGTTAACAGCCAAAGTATGTAACAGTACAGACACAGAGGACTATTAAATGCATAAAGCGGGTGAGAGCATAATACGAGGTACCTGATTACGGTAAAAAAAATTTTTTTGAATGGGCCAAGAGGGATAGTTAGGTTAATGCGTTGAGGCGGTAGGCCAATCTGAACAATACGTTTTTACAGCACGCTTAAAACTGGGGGGATTGAGGATTAATCGTATTAACCTGGGTAGTGCATTCCAAAGAATTGGTGCAGCATGTGAAAAGTCTTGGAGATGGGAGTGAGAGGTTCTGATTATGCTAACCTCAGGTCATTAGCAGAATGGAGGGCACGGGTAGGGTGGTAGACTGAGATGAGCGAAGAGATGTAGGGTGGTGCTGACCCATGGAGTGCTTTGTAGGTGAGGGTAATAAGTTTGTACTGGATTCTGTAATGGGTGGGTAACCAGTGTAATGATTGGCACAAGGTAGAGGCATCGGTATAACGATTGGTGAGGAATATGATCCTGGAGGCAGCATTCAAGACAGATTGGAGAGGGAAGAGTTTGGTAAGAGGGAGACCGAATAGTAGAGAGTTACAATAGTCCAAACGAGAATGAATAAGAGAAACAGTAAGGGTTTTTGCAGAGTCGAAAGTAAGAAAAGGTCGCATTCTAGAGATGTTTTTGAGGTGCAGATAACAAGAGCGAGCAAGTGATTGGATGTGGGGGGTGAATGAAAGCTTGGAATCTAGTATGACCCCAAGACAGCGGGCATGTTGCTGGGGAGTAATGGTGGAGTCACACACAGATGTCGGGCAAAGGTAGGTTAGTAGAGGGAGGAAACACGAGGAGTTCCGTTTTTCACAGGTTCAGTTTGAGATAGAGGGATGACATGATGTTAGAGACAGCGGTAAGACAATCACTGGTGTTTTCTAAAAAGGCAGGCGTGATATCGGAAGAAGAAGTGTATAATTTGGTGTCATCAGCATAGAGATGGTACTGGAAACCAAATCTACTGATTGTTTGTCCAATAGGGGCGGTATACAAGGAGAAGAGGAGGGGTCCTAGGACTGATCCTTGAGGAACCCCAACAGTAAGGGGAAGATGAGAGGAGGAGGAACCAGCAAAAGATACAGTGAAGGAACGGTCAGAGAGATAGGAGAACCAGGAGAGAACAGTGTCCTTGAGGCTGATAGAGTGGAGCATAGTGATGAGGAGCTGATGGTCTACAGTGTCGAATGCTGCAGAGAGATCCAAGAGAATTAGCATGGAGTAGTGACCATTAGATTTAGCAGTTAGTAGATCGTTAGAGACTTTAGTTAGGGCAGTTTCAGTAGAGTGTAATGAGTGGAAACCAGATTAAAGAGGGTCAAAAAGAGAGTTATCTGAGAAATAGCGAATAAGAAGGGTGTGGACCAGGCATTCCAGGAGTTTAGAGATGAAGGGAAGATTAGAGACCAGTCTATAGTTAGTGGCACAGTTTTGGTCGAGGGATGTTTTTTAAGTAATGGATGTATAATGGCATGTTTAAATGAGGAGGGACAGATACCAGAAGAGAGAGAGAGATTGAAAATGTTTGTTAGGTGAGAGGTGACAGCAGGGGAAAGGGACTGAAGGAGATGTGATGGAATGGGGTCACTGGCACAAGTAGTAGGGCGAGAAGATGCAAGAAGCCTGATTACTTCTTCTTCTGTGACTGGAACAAAATCAGAGAGTGAGCTAGATGCAGTGTGGGAGGGAGGACAGTGCATGGCATGAGGGGATTGGGAGATAATTTCCTGTCGGATGTGGTCAATTTTTTCTTTGAAATAATTGGCCAGATCGTCAGCGCAGAGATCTGTGGTTGGGGCCTGCACTTTTGGGTTGAGTAGGGAGTGAAAAGTATCAAAGAGATGTTTAGGGTTATTGGATAGTGAGGTGATGAGGGTGTTGAAGTAGGTTTGTTTGGAGAGGTGAAGGGCAGAGTTGGATGTTTTAAGCATAAACTTGTAATGGATAAAATCTTTGGGTAGATTAGATTATCTCCACAAACATTCGGCACACCTGAGCAACGCTGCAGGAAATGTGTTTGCAGCGTGTGCCACTGTTGTCGGCGTCTGTGTCGTATTGTTCAATGGGTTGAGGTGTACCCCACAGGGGAAAATGTTTGCCTGCCAACACACTTAGTGTATGGGCATTCCAAGTGTAGGAGCCCCGCTCCTTTAAATTGGGCCTTATTTTTAATCAGGCCTTCCTCCAACTCTCATCAGCCGCTGCCAGATCACCAGGGTTAACGTTTTCCTTGCTGCTACAGCCATTGTTAAAATCCTAACAAGGGTGGGTGTTTTTGCTGGGTGTTAAATGCTTGTTATGGAAAAGGTTGAGGTGTACCCCACAGGGGAAAATGTTGGCCAGCCAACACACTTAGGGTGTGGTCATTACAAGTCGAGGAAACCCGCTCCTTTTTAATGGGATATTTTTTGTTAAGAGGCCCTCCTCCATGTTTCTTCCAAGCATATGACTTGGTAGCAGGACAGGCCTTGCAGTTATATAGGGATGAATTGGTGCCTAGATTAAAGGGGTACCACGCCCATAATATAAACTAATACATGATCAAATCTGGCACTCAAGAAGTGATGCTTAACCATAGATAAGTATTTATTTACATCCAAGGTAACGTTTCGGTCGAAAAACCTCGACCTTCATCAGACTGTAAATACATCAAAAAAAATAAAGTGTCACAAATTTGGCGTGTAGAGGCTATTTACATCTAAATTCACTAATATGGTGTTTGAAGACACCTTCTATCTCCAGAAACAGGGAACTGCTATGGGGTCTAACGTGGCGCCCCCATATGCCAATTGTTACATGGCCTTCTTTGAAAGAGATTATGTATACCCCAAAGAATTATTTAAAGTCCATTGTCTACTGTGGCGTCGATATATAGACGACATTTTTTGCATCTGGAGGGGAACTCTTGATAGCTTGCATCTCTTTTTTGATGAATTGAATCGGTTCTGGCCCGAGTTAAAGTTCACCTTGAATCACGACTTAAAGCGAATTAGTTTCCTAGATACCATGGTACTATTGGATGAAATGGGTAACCTTTCATTAGATTTATTCACAAAGGAAACTGATCGCAATAATCTTTTACTTTATCAAAGTTGCCATTCTAACGCAGTGAAGCGATCAGTGCCAATCTCACAATTTGAACGGGTGAAGACAATAGTGAGTGACTCTGAGACCCTATCATGTCGGTTGGACGAAATGGGGAAGAAATTTCTAGAAAGAGGGTACCCACGGAGACTAGTAAGTCGATCCCGGAATCATACTACCAGCCAGATTAGACGCACCACCACACCTAGAATCCCTTTCGTCCATACGTTCCACCCTTTTATGTATCTTTTACACAACAAGATACGTAAACATTGGCACATACTACGAGACAGTCTCCCTAATGTTATTGAATTCCAGGTCCCCTTCTTACCTTGTTTTAGAAGGGCAAATAACATCAAGAATAAAATTGTGCGAGCAGATATAGGCTCCAATGTAAGAATGCCAACGCAACAATTTCTCAGTACCCAAAAAAAGGGCACATATCCATGTCTCCAATGTGCACAATGCACCAACGTATTGAAAGGCCCTAAAATTTCACATCCCTTGACTGGAGAAGACATTCCCATAAAAGGTTTTTATACATGCAATTCTAAGTCAGTGACATACGCAATAAAATGCCCTTGTGGTAAGGTTTACGTGGGAGAAACTTCCCAAGCCATAAAAGATCGCATCTCACATCATAAGTCGGACATCAGATGCAAGAAATTTCATTTACCTATTCCATTTCATTTCAATGAGATGAATCACTCCATAGCCCAATTGAGATTTTTAGTGTTGGAACAGGTAGATTTAAATAGGAGAGGAGGCAATTTAAATAAGAGACTTCAATTCCGTGAAGCCTTTTGGATACATTAACCCAAGGGGTTAAACATGGAGTATAATGTGACCAACTTGTATTGAATGTGGTAATACTGTTACGTTTTGCAGAAATTCTTTTCATTTTCTTATGTATTTTATGCATATGTGTTGATATACTCATTATTTTATTCTCTTCATAGGTTACCACTTAATTCTTTATCATATCGAATACTCACCTTTAGCACCAGTTCCAGCGTGGTCAGTCTTCACCTGTATGAGAATCGCTGCACCGTCACATGATCTTGCGTTCCACTGAGCGTGTCACAAAGCCGAATTTCAGTATAACGTCCTTTCACTTTTCGGCCGCTGAAGTCATTACACCGCGCCGGCTTGGCGCGCAGTAAACAGCCCCTGGTTTCCGGCGTCCACCGCAATTTTAAGCCGCACATGGGACACAGGACTTCGAGCGCACCTCACTGGCAAACCTGCCGTTCCGTTTCAGCGCTACCACCTCTGCTTTCGCCACATGGGAAGTCCGGTATAGTAGGAGCATTGTTTAATATTTTGTGAGCCTCTGTAGCTCAATTATAGTTACATCTCTTTGTCATATACAGGAACAGCGCTAAATATATGCTGAAAAGCCTTAGGATAGAAGCGCTTTACCGTAGGATTCCTGTATTAGGCTCTTTAACCATTAACAGCTCCACTATTGACATATGTGAAGCTCCATGCGTGTAAGAGTCGTTCTGATTTCATGGGAGTTCAGTATATAAAAAACCTTGTTCTGAGGAGTCTTTTACTATACACAGGAACAGCGCCATTTCTATAAGCTGAAAAGCCGTTAATGGAGCGCTATACCTAAGGATTCCTGCTCTAGATATTAATATATATACATTTTGTCGTGGTAAGAGCTTTTCTACACTACCTTTGGACTCACTGAATATTTTTCACTATGGACTTATTGAACGCTCACAATTAGCGGTGCACTTTATTTCATGTAATTTCAGACAAAATTCACCAATTCTGAGTTTACGATCTGGTAAGCCTAATTTCACTCACTTTGAAAACTCCTCTCCGGGTAATTATGTTTATAGTCTTTTTCTTTATCTGCCCAATTCTCAGGTAACCTGAGTAGGACTATATCAGACGTTTAATTCTTATTATGACTAATATATTGGTCTCGGTTTATGTGATATACATCTTTTGTTCTCGCATTTGTGAGATTATGTTTAACAATATATATCCATGTTAACCATTTTTTGACTTCTGTAATATTGGATTATTATGATTCTGTACAATTTGTGACACTTTATTTTTTTTGATGTATTTACAGTCTGATGAAGGTCGAGGTTTTTCGACCGAAACGTTACCTTGGATGTAAATAAATACTTATCTATGGTTAAGCATCACTTCTTGAGTGCCAGATTTGTTCATGTATTAGGCCTTGCAGTTAATGCATAAGAAGAGGGAATGGGAGTCCAAAATAAATAATGTGAAGTGGATTTTCCTGTGCCCATCCAGTATGTAGGTTCAAAGGGTTATTGGGGTGCATATGAATTGGTAGCAGGGCAGCCCTTGCAGTTAATGAATAAGAAAATGGCATGAGAGTCCAAAATGAATAATGTGAAGTGGATTTTCTTGTGCCCATCCAGTACCTGGGTTCAAAGACTTATTGGGGTGCATATGACTTGGTAGCAGCTCAGGCCTTGCAGTAAATGCATAAGAAAACAGAATGGGAGCCCAAAATAAATAATGTGAAGTGGATTTCCCTGTGCCCATCCAGTAAGTGGGGTCAAAGTCTTATTGGGGTGCATATGACTTGGTAGCAGGGCAGCCCTTGCAGTCAATGCATAAGAAAAGGGAATGGGAGTACAAAATGAATAATGTAAAGTGGATTTTCCTGAACCCATCCAGTATGTGGGTTCAAAGGCTTGTTGGGGTGCATATGACTTGGTATCAGGTCAGGCCTTGCAGTCAATGCATAAGAAAAGGGAATGGGAGAATAAAATGAATAATGTGAAGTGGATTTCCCTGTGCCCATCCAGTACCTGGGTTCAAAGGCTTATTGAGATGCATATGACTTGATAGCAGAGAACCCCTTGCAGTCAATGCATAAGAAAAGGGAATGGGAGTACAAAATGAATAATGTGAAGTGGATTTTCCTGTGCCCATCCAGTATGTGGGTTCATAGTCTTACTGGGGTGCATATGACTTGGTAGCAGGGCAGGCCTTGCAGTCAATGCATAAGAAATCAGAATGGCAGGACAAAATGAACAATGTGAAGTGGATTTTCCTGAGCCCATCCAGTATGCATGTTCAAAGTCTTATTGGGGTGCATATGACTAGGTAGCAGGGCAGACCTTGCATTCAGTGCCTAAGAAAACAAAATGAATAATGTGAAGTGGATTTTCCTGTGTCCATCCAGTACCTGGGTTCAAAGGCTTATTGGGGTGTATATGATTTGGTAGCAGGGCAGGCCTTGCAGACAATGCGTAAGAAAAGGGAATGGGAGTACAAAATGAATAATCTGAAGTGGATTTTCCTTTGCCCAGCCAGTATGTGGGGTCAAAGGCTGAGTGGGGTGCATATGATTTGGTAGCAGGGCAGGCCTTGCAGTCAATGCGTAAGAAAAAGGAATGGGAGTACAAAATGAATAATGTGAAGTGGATTTTCCTCTGCCCATCCAGTATGTGGGTTCAAAGTCTTATTGGGGTGCATATGACTTGGTAGCAGGGCAGACCTTGCAGTCAATGCATAAGAAAACAGAATGGGAGTACAAAATGAGTAATGTGAAGTGGATTTTCTTGTGCCCATCCAGTATGTGGGTTCAAAGTCTTATTGGGGTGCATATGACTTGGTAACAGGGCAGGCCTTGCAGTCAATGCAAATAAAACAGCATGGGAGGACAAAATGAATAATGTGAAGGGGATTTTCCTCGGCCAATCCAGTACCTGGGTTCAAAGGCTTTTTGGGGTGCATAGGACTTGGTCGCAGGGCATCCCTTGCATTCAATTTTTTATGGTAGCTATCCTGGACATCTCATAAAGGGGTATTGGGGTGCGTTATATTTCTTGGCAGCCCATCCACTCACTGCATAGGCTATAACAGTTTAGGAGACCCACTTTTTAATAATAATCTTTATTTTTTATATAGCGCTTACATATTCCGCAGCACTTTACACACATTATTGTCGCTGTCCCCAATGGTGCTCACAATCTAGATTCCCTATCAGTATGTTTTTTGGAGTGCCTGGAGGAAACCCAACCAAACACGGGGAGAACACACAAACTCCTTGAAGATGCTGTCCTTGGTGGGATTCAAGCCCAGGACTCCAGCGCTGCAAGGCTGCAGTGTTATCCACTGAGCCACCGCCTTTTAAGCAGATTAATGCTGCCTGATGCCCCTGTAAAAATAGGCTCTGTGACTTTAAGAGTCCCTCATTCATAAATGAAACAAGACAGGGGCGGACATATCATTCGTGCAACCTGTGCAGCCGCACAGGGGCCCAAGAGATGACGGGGCCCATTTATACCTCCAAAGCAGGAGCAATTTTGCATTTTTAGGAGATCTTGGGCTGCAAAGGGCCCATGTATTGTTCTTGCACAGGGGCCCTTTTCTGACTTTTTCCACCAGTGAAACAAGATATCTGCTTATTTGTCACACACCACATGGCCAGCTTGTGTTGGTAAATGTTACAATGACATTTCCCAGTGAATGCATTTGTTTTGGTTGAAAGCAATGTTAACCCCTTACTATCCACTGACGTGCACAGTCCGTCATGGCAGGATGTCAGTTTTGGCACCATGACGGACTGTGCACGTCATGCCTTTGAACTACCCATGCGTGTAAACACGCAGTGGTAGTTCAGTGCTGACAGCTGTCTATGACAGCTGACAGGCACAGCAAGCGGAGAGGGGACCTTTGCAGTCGGTCCCCTCACCTATAGCGCTGTGATTGGTCAGTCAATCTAACTGACCAAACACAGCAGCGATCGGGCAGGAGATGCTGAAATTTCAGCATCTCCAGCGCGATCAGTGCAGGAGCTCAGCGCTGCAGTGGCCGAGTTTCCTGCAGTGACAGCCAGGAGCGGTGTCTGCGCCGCCCCTGGTTGTTAACCCCCTGATTGCTGTGATCGAGCGTGATTTCAGCATTCAGGGGGGGAGGCAGAGGGTCGAGAGCTCCCTCTGCCTCAGATCGGCGTCTCTGCATTGTAATTGCAGTGCCCAATCTCTGCCTTGATGACCCGGGGGTTG